>BPLS01025981.1:0-11411 GCA_019656275.1 Rhododendron kiyosumense
GGTTATAACCAAATCGAGGTGGCTTTGTCAGACCAGGAGAAAACAACGTTTACATGCCCGTTCGGGACCTTTGCTTATAGACGCATGCCATTCGGCTTGTGTAATGCTCCCGGCACCTTTTCCCGATGTATGATGGGAATTTTCAGCGATATGGTCGAAAAAATTGTGGAAGTTTTCATGGATGATTTCTCCGTGTTTGGTGACTCGTTTGAGTCTTGTCTTGCCAACTTGGAGAAGGTCTTGACAAGATGCGAAGAGAAGAATTTGGTCCTCAATTGGGAAAAGTGCCACTTCATGGTCACTCAAGGGATTGTGCTAGGGCATATCGTATCGGAAAAGGGTATTGAGGTCGACAAGGCGAAAATTGATCTCATTTCCAACCTCCCTACCCCAAAGTGCATCAAAGACATCCGCTCATTTCTTGGCCATGCCGGTTTCTATCGGCGATTTATCAAGGATTTCAGCGCAATCTCGAGGCCCCTTTGCCATCTCTTATCCAAAGATGTTCCCTTTGAATGGACTGTTGAATGTGAGCTGGCATTCGTTAAGCTCAAGGATAGCCTCACCACGCCTCCTATTGTTCAAACGCCTGATTGGAATCTGCCTTTTGAGTTGATGTGCGATGCAAGCGACTACGCCGTCGGGGCCGTTCTTGGCCAAAGGAAGGATAAGCACCCATGGGTGATCTATTATGCGAGCAAAACGTTGAATGATGCTCAAATAAACTACCCTACTACCGAGAAGGAGCTTCTTGCCGTGGTGTTTGCTCTCGATAAATTCCGGTCTTATCTTGTTGGTGCTCCGATCACAATTTATACTGACCACTCAGCACTCAAATACCTCTTTACTAAGCAGGATGCAAAGGCACGTTTGATTCGGTGGATCCTCCTTTTGCAAGAGTTTGATATCACTATCAAGGACAAAAAGGGGGTGGAAAATGTGGTAGCCGACCATCTGTCGCGTTTGGAGTTCACGGATCGCACTACACATATCCCCATTGGAGACAATTTCCCCGATGAGCAACTTTTCGGCCTATCAACGCCCCCGTGGTTTGCCGACATCGTTAACTACTTGGTTACGGGTTTGATTCCAACGCATTGGTCTTCTCATGAGCGTCGGCGGTTTTTGTCAGAAGTGAAGCACTTCTCTTATGATGATCCATACTTGTTCAAGTACTGCCCCGACCAGATCATCCGCCGGTGTGTTCCTGATTCTGACCAAAGAGAGATTCTTAAATTTTGCCATTCGGAAGCCTGTGGCGGTCATTTTTCGGCAGGCAAAACCAAAGCTAAGATACTTCAATGCGGCTTTTACTGGCCTACTCTGAATCACGACGCTTATGCCTTTTGCAAGACTTGTGACCGCTGCCAGCAATTGGGTAAAGTGACCCGACGGGATGAGATGCCACAAGCAAAGTTCCTTGTTGTTGAAGTTTTTGATTGTTGGGGTATCGACTTTATGGGTCCATTCCCGATGTCGTTTGGCAACCTGTACATCCTGTTGGCGGTTGATTATGTGTCCAGATGGGTGGAGGCCATTGCTACTCGTACTAATGATCACAAGGTCGTGCTGGAATTTCTGAAGGAGAATATCTTATCGCGTTTTGGTGTCCCTCGTGCCATTATTAGCGACCAAGGATCTCATTTTTGCAACCGGCCATTCACCGCTTTGATGAAGAAATATGGCATAACGCACAAGGTCTCCCTCGCATATCATCCCCAAACCAACGGTCAAGCCGAGCTCGCCAACCGTGAGGTAAAACGCATTCTTGAGAAAACGGTAAATCCAAATCGGAAGGATTGGTCTTTAAGGTTGACTGATGCTCTTTGGGCGTATCGTACCGCATACAAGACGGTTTTGGGCGCTTCGCCCTACCGGCTTGTATATGGTAAGGCATGCCACCTTCCGGTGGAGTTAGAGCATAAGGCGTATTGGGCAATTAAGCAATTGAACTATCGTTTGCCCGACGCCGGAGTTCACCGTAAACTCCAATTGAATGAACTCGAAGAAATCCGTAGGGATGCATATGACAATACTAACATCTACAAATCTAAGGTTAAGGATTTCCATGATAGGAACATTCAAAGGAAAAATTTTGAAGTTGGTCAAAAGGTTTTACTTTATAACTCAAAACTTCATCTTTTTCCGGGCAAGTTGCGTTCTCGTTGGATCGGCCCTTATGTTGTGCATACTGTTTTCCCTCATGGGGCCATTGAGGTTGCGAATCCCGTTAATGGACATGTTTTTAAGGTCAATGGGCAACGGCTTAAGCCATTCTTGGAAAATTTTCCGGTTGAGGAGATTGAGGAGGCGTTGGTCGATCCGGTATATCCGGTTGACCTTGTTGTTTAAATTAATTTCGTGATCTATTTTTGCACGGGGAGCGAAAGCGTAACCGCTGAACTTAACTGTTTGTCGGACCCGGCCCCCAGGTAGGGGGTACCCACCATTGACTTGGGTTTTGTAGCTCCGCACGCCGCTACTAAAATAAGGATCGTGTGCCCAGCTCCGGTTAGTAAGGGCAATGTTTCGTGCTTGTACATATTTGTGTGTTCTTTTCGTGTTGGTTCTTCAAATCATGAGATTTCATCAATGCATCATTGTTTCGGACTTTTATTAGTCCTCCTTTGTAGTAGTTTGCCGTTAATGATCCATGCTCACCAGATAAGTCCCTATCGGGGGCAATTTAGGTCTTTGGGTGCGACTTAGTATTCCCGTGCTTTGGCGCTAGGCTCTGCTTTGTCTCACTTTGTTTCGATCATAGGGAACGCTGGGCTTCATTGCTTGGCGGGGTCAAGCGGTAAATTTTACTTCAGGCGTGATGTAACAAATTTGACGGTCTCGTATAGCCACCCACGTTTTGCCTATTTGGTGGGACGTGGGAAGAAAAGTATAACACGTAAGATTGCGTGAAAATCGGGTGGTGTTTTTATTTTGCTTTTGTATATATGTTTGTTGGTGCCCGAATAACACGAGCCGGGCGGTTCTAATGTCATTTGGCTCTTAGTAGGTAGTTCGGGCTTAAGTCTTTTACAGGGTATACATGCTACCACGCCAGCCTTGGTGGATTGGATCTACCGTCGGGGTGATTGCGGCATTCAGGAGCCCTAAGCATGGGTGCGATTGCGTGTCGCGGTTGTTAGTCCAACAAAGCTCCGACCATGATCCTGTGTGACTAGCTGCGGTTCCGTTGGACGAACCGAAGGAGTTGACCTTGGAAGCCGTTTGGATGACGAAAAGAGCCGGTGATGCGAAAGCCTCCAACTTGGTCGAGGTATATGGGGGTTGACATTCCCCCTTTGGTATGTTTCGCTTTCTCCCTTCTTCCCTTACTGTTGTTCTCCATGCTATGAGGGCATAGCATATTTTAAGTTGGGGGGAGGGTTATATCTATGCTTTAATTTTAATTTTGCTTGTAAGTTTTCTTTTGGGTTAATTTTTCAATTTTAGTCTTGCAATCCTTCCGTTATTACAAGTTTAGTGGAATAAAACTACTTAGCACAGGCTCATTAGTTCGTTAATTGGCAAGAGTTCGTTGTAAATATTTTTGGATGAACGTGTGCAATCCAACTTGTATGCATGATGAAAGAGTGAGTAATGAGGTGTTGAGTGTTTTGTGAGCAAGTTTGACCCATATCCCGTTGTTTTTCACATTATATTCTTAGTTTAGGTTTTCGTCTCATGTCATGCCTAGGTGTGTTTGTTATCTACTATAAATCATTTCGGAATCTATGGCATACTTAGGAAATGATACAAGGCAATGTTTGTATGATTAAGCCACAAGAACATCCGTTGTCCTTTGAAATAAAGCCAAGTCTGCGTCTCACTCATTTCCATAGGAAACCGGATGTTTGGATGATGGTTGGGAAGTCAGTTTTGTGTTTTGCCTGGGCGAGCTTAAGGTTTTCAGGGCTACTGGTGTGTGTGAATGATTTTGGACATCGGCATTGGCAATCGGGTGGCATGGCTCTGAAATTCTGGAGTTAAGTTCTCCGTATCGATACAGCGTTAATCTGTATCGATACGCATTGGTTACTGAGGAAGACAGTCTGTTCCGTATCGATACGGATTAGGGGCCGTATCGATACGCGTGAGTTAGTCGATTGAAATTGGTTAAACCCCAGCCCGATCATCTTCATTCCCTAAACCCATTTTCTCTCTCTTCCCCTCCATAACCGTCGCACCTCTTCGAAATCCTACCACTAAAAACCCATTTCCTCCATCAAATCCTCCCAAAACTTCTTAATCTTCCAAAGAACCTTCAAGTTTGCAAGGGATTCCAAGGGTTTTCAAGGTTTTCGGGCCCAACCCTTTCAGACCAAGGTTTTCTCATAGAAATGGTGAGAACTAAAACATTGGCGGAAAAAGGAAAGGGGAAAGCTACAACTTCCGTTCCTGAGCAAGCTGAGGAAATAGTCAGGGAAATGGAGGAGGAAGAAGAAATGATCGCAAATCCTGAAAGAGGACGTGCTAAGCGAAGAACGGCCGCTGAAATTCGGGCGGCCAATCAAAAGAAGTGGGAGGAGAATCTCCGAGGTAGGGGGTTCAAGAATGAGCGTCATGTGGACGTTGACAATCTTGGCATCGCAAATCCGTTTGTTCGCCGTATCCAGGAACAAGGTTTGGCTTATTACCTTGCCCCAAATCCCGGTTATAACAAGGAACTAGTCATTGAGTTCTATAAAAACATGAAAATCCCGTCCAAGGAGGACGAGGACAAGGATGATGCTAAAATTACTTCGAAAATTGGGAAGGTGTCCATCGAGGTTACTCCGGGATTTATTGCGCGTCTGTTGAATTACCGCCAACCGCCCGCTAATAATGTGAATTATCCAAGCAATGAATATGTGGCGGATGATACCATAGTTCGGGAGTTGTACAAAAACCCAGGGGAAGCAAGCCTTCCCCATGTGCCTGGGCGTTTCAAAGATGTCTACCGCCTTGTGAATCAGCTTGTGCATCATAATTTCAATCCTAGGGGAACTGAGAACAAGCCGGATATCAATGAGGGAGGTCTGATACATGCTTTTATGAACCCGAATGTGGTGTGTGATTGGGCGAAATACATCTTTCATGAATTGATCGATTTCAAGGCAAGAGCCCCAGCCAATTCAAGGATGCCTCTCCCGTGTTTGGTGACTGCTATTTGCTTTGCTCAGAAAGTCCCAAAGTCCAAGTTCGAGGAACGTGAGAAACTAAACCCAGGAGACATCAACAACTCCATTCTTACTCGAAGCATTTCTCAATCTTGTCCAGCCGCTGCTGCTGCTCCTCGGGGAGCGTACTTGACTACCTTGCCACCAAAGGGTGCCCGAGCGGCTTCGTGGAATAAGTTACTATTTTGCCAAAGGGTGGCCATTATGGGTTGCATGAAGAAAATCAAGAAGGAAACCCGAGACAATGCAAGGAGGCAGCGGAGGATAGATCACAAATTGGATTGGGTTATAAGTCGAGGTCAGGGGCAAGCCAGTGAGCCATATGAGCCTCCGCCAGTGGAGCCGGATGAGGATAGCGATGATTTTGCCGGGGGAGAGCCGGAGTTCCTGGATGACGAGTAGAGTCGGTGGAGTGTGTGAAATCCCTATACTTGGTCGGGGTGCTTGGTGGTTGACAGCCCACCTCTTATCCATTTCTTTTGATTTTTGTTTGTAGTTAGTCTAGTTGAACTCTAATGGTAGTTTAAGCGGGTTTTTGTTGAGGTCGGCATGTGGCCTGTGACTTGATAGATGAAATTGGTGGCGGCCAAGGGTAGTTGACCTAGCTAGTATATAGCCGCCACCTCGTTTTGCTAACCGTTCTTTGATTAAACCAAGGTCATTATATGCTTTGAAGCCCTTAGTAGATCTTTCGTATGCCTTGATTCCATTTTGATTCATTTGCCTGATAGTTAGCACTTTTGGTTTGTGGCATGCTTCTTGCGGCAGTCAAATGTTAAATCGTTTAGTTTTAAGTTCTGTTTTAGGGTGCTCTCCATTTTACAAGGCTTGGTTCTTTTCTTGTTCTCCGAGTCTGCTTCGAGCACTTTTTTGTGGGATATGGTTACTTTGCATACAGATTATAACTTCGTATCCCTCTTTTGTCTTTTGACGCTCATGTTGGATACTTGTTTATAATTCACTCAATTCTAAGTTGATCGCTCAATCTTTGACTGCAAGTTGTGTTGGAATGATTTTTAAACTCTTGTTTAAATTAGCCTTGCGATAAGAATTTGTGCTAAGTAGTTTTTACGGAAGGATTGTTGGGTAGTTTGTTTGTTTGTTTCCTTTGTTTTTGCTGTTGCTAGGGGCTAGCATCGTTCAAGTTGGGGGGCGTGATTAGCACCTAAAATTGTAAGATCTTAGTGCTAAAAGTCCCCTAGTTTGTGGTGTTTTCTTTGTTTCCCGTTGTTTTCTATGCATTTTGCTCGTAAGGTAGTCTGTGTAGTGTTTCAGGTAAAATATCTCTGAAGGCCGTGTTTTAATCGCAAGGCACGATCCCAAGTTAATTCAGGTATCAACGCCCATTGGAACTTTTGGGTCGGGAGTCGAAGAGATTGGAGGCGAGAGATCTCAGTCGAGGCAGGGAGACGTCGGGTGCCAAGACTTGGGAAGCTAGCCTGATGATCTGTACATAAGCCCCGCGTATCGATACCGTGCTAATCCGTATCGATACGCATTAGCTTAGTGGCGAGACAGACGGTTCCGTATCGATACGGCCCTAATCCGTATCGATACGGGGAAGCTACGCAGAGATGGCCCTTTTAACTTATCAGCGTGGTATCGATACTTTTCCTATTTTGTATCGATACGGGGAGCCTTCGGCCAGATATTTTGTTACTTTTTGGACTTTCCACTTAAGGAATAGTTGCTACTTTTGGTATGTTTTTCAGATATTTTCAGAGAGAGAAACCCATTTTGTTTAAATAGGGGTCTTCATCTCCCTTTCCTGGGGTCCAATTTTTACCTTTTTTTAGCTTTTCCTCCATTAATGTCATTAAGAGTTTTCAAGTGTAATCTCCATTTTAACTCAAGTAAGTCCTTTTCGTTCTTCGTTTTCTCATTTATTAAAGTTGTTCGCGTGGTTTGGATCTTTAGTTATCTCAAGTTTATTTCCGTTTCTGTTGGTTAAAAATGTTAGTTAAATTTAGCACCTTTTCTAGTCTTTCAAATATGGTTGAGTAGTCGATTAGGCTGGGCTTCGGAGTGATTAATGCCTCGGGATCTACGTTTATCTTAACTTTCTCAACCTCTCGACTTAAAGTTTGATAAGGAAAGTGAGCATTGTTCGGCTTTTATGTAACAAAACTAATCGATGTTAATCTCCGGTGGTCATGTGCTCGCTCACATGGTTCCGCGAGCGATGTCTCGGTTTGTGTTTGCCAAAAGAATAGAAGAACTCACTCGTTTTCCATGTCACACTTCTAGTCTTTAATGATTTTTACTGCTAAATCTTCCGGTTGATAGCCTAAGCCGTGTGATTCAACCGTGTTTTCGTTGAGAAAGTTTAGATAACTTAAGTCCCGGGTGTTAGTCATTCCAATGCCTTGCCGCTTGTTTTTAATCTAGTAAAAACTCATTTCCTAGTTTTCTTAATCAAACAACTTTTACCTTTAATCAAAATTAAAAGTTGGCCGTCTTAACGCCGCAACACCTTTAAAAAAATCCTGACAAGCTATAAGGAATCATCTCTGTGGGTACGATCCCGGACTATCCGGTATTTATGCTGACATCGACTTAGCCCTACGCTCGGGGTAAATCAACCTTTTCAACGGTTAGGTTGGGGACGAAGCATATTTTGGCGCCGTTGCCGGGGATTCTTTCTATATAGCTTATTGGGAGGTTCGACAAACCATTGTAAGTACTCCATTTCTTTTACCTTTGTGCTTTGTCTACTAGCGCTAGTGGAAACCTCTAACCGATCATACTATCAACTTGAGGTGTAACGAAGCTAGTTCTAGTATTCATTGTCTTTTCTTTTCTTTTCGCTTACTGCACATATTTACATATTGAGGTGGCGGAATGGCCCCTCGGAATTGTCTTGAGAGAGAGGTGGCGGCATAGCCCCTCCAGTCTGTTTTCCCTTTTTCAGGGCGGTTACTTGATTCTAAATTGCTCGCAACCAAGGTTTATGCTTGTTGTGTATCGAGGGCCTCGGGTATATCGGAGTCCTTGTTCAAACCGTCTGCATCGGTCTAGTTCTCCGCTTGGCATACGAACCAGCACTCTACGAGCATACTCTCCCCCAAGCAGTTATTCTCGGCCATATTCTCCATCCAGAAAATCAATGGCAGATGAGGAAGCCCCTGCGGCTCGGACTCTCAATGACTACTTGAATCCGGAAAGGGTCACTCAACGGTCTCCCATAGTGTTTCCACGCCCCACCACTGTTGCAAATACATTCGTGTTTAAATCTGACTATCACCGCTGCATCCCGTTTTTCCATGGTATGGAGCGCGAGGATCCTTATCAACATATCCGGGAATTTGAGGAAACCCTTCAATCTTTTGTAACGGTGGATGCGCATCTCAACCAAGCACGTCTGAGGCTTTTCCCTTTCACTTTGAAAGACAAGGCAAAGACGTGGTTTCACTCTTTAAGGCCCCAGTCGTTGACTACATGGGAAGAGGTTCAAGATATTTTCCACAAGAAGTTCTTTCCGGCTAGCCGAACGAAGCTTTTGATGGACCAAATCCAGACCTTCAAACAGCGCGAGGGAGAAGCCTTCCACCAATATTGGGAGCGTTATAAGGACTTGCTTTCGGCGGTCCCTCACCACAACTTTGCCTTGTATCAGTTGATCCATTACTTCCATTTGGGATGTTCACAACAAAGCAAGCAGTTGCTGGACACCATGTGCACCGGGGGGTTCATGAATAAATCTCCGGATGATGGCTGGGAATACTTAGATGAAGTGGCAAAGAAATCTTTGACATGGAGTTATGAGGATGTCGGCGACAGAGCTATGGCTAACCAAGGTCCCGGAGGTTCGGGGAAGTTCTCAATCAATGAGCATCAAGCCATAGAAACTCGAATGGAGCAATTGGCACAAAAGCTAGAAAAATTGGAGTTGAAAGGAGTGAAAGAGGTCAAAACAGTGAGAGCAGCGGAAGAAATTTGTGTTATATGCGAGACAACGGGCCATTCAACAGACAACTGTCCATCGATCCCCACCGTCAAGCAACACTATGGCAACCTAAACCTTCCAATTGAAGAAGTCAGCGCAGTGAACCAACGATTTGAGTCCTTTCCCCAAAACTTCAACCAAGGTCAAAGGCAACATCCGGGATTCCGTTGGAACAACCAGATTGAAGGAGGACCCTCTCAAGCTCCTCCTAGTTCTCAAATGCAGCCTTGGCGGCCCGCTCAAAGCCAAGGACAGCCTCGTTTTCCACAAGGACCGCCAGGTTTTATACCGTCCGGCCCGTTTCAAGGTTCTAATCAATTTCAACCCCCGCCAAGGCGATCATTAGAGGACACCTTGCAATCCTTCATGAATGCTCAAGCGAATTACAATGAGAATAACACGCAAATGATGGGGGAATTGAAGAATCAAATGGGAAAGTTGACAACATCCATCGGGTTGCTTCAACAAGAAAGGGGTAAGTTTCCGACTCAGCCACAAGCCAACCCACAAGGCCAGCTTCTTATTGGCAGCTCATCCGTACCCCCGCCCGAGCAAGCTCAATCAATTATTACTCTACGGAGTGGGAAAGCTATTGATAATCTTGTTGTTAACCCGCCAGTTACACCCGTTTTAGTGCCACCTCCAATTTCTACAAACTCGCCAACACTCGGGGAATCTCCCGAGCCAACTTTAGAGGAAGACGGGGAATCTCCCGTGCGAGCTCCAACGGATACCAATACCACTCCAAGCCAACAAATACCTCCTGTGCCTGCACCATATCCTTCTCGATTGAAAAAGCCGATCCCTCCATCCAAGGAGGCCGATATATTGGATGTGTTTAAGAAGGTCAATGTCAATATCCCTTTGATGGATGCCATAAAGCAAATTCCTTCCTATGCTAAGTTCTTGAAAGATCTATGCACCCAGAAGCGTAAGCTTAATGTGCACAAGAAGGTGCTTCTTACCGAGCAAGTTAGCCAAATTTTCCAAACCGAAATTGCACCTAAGTACAAAGACCCTGGATGTCCTACAATTGCAATTACCATTGGGGGAAAGAGAGTGGAGCAAGCTCTTTTGGATTTAGGGGCAAGCGTGAATTTGCTACCGTACTCGGTATACCAAGAACTTGGTTTGGGGGAGATGAAACCCACGCGAGTTACTCTACAATTGGCAGATAGGAGTGTTCGGATCCCTCGCGGCGTGGTGGAAGATGTATTGGTCCAAGTTGATCAATTTGTGTATCCTGTCGACTTTATTGTCTTGGACACTTGCCCGTCATCTTCCTCTCCGTTGTCCACTCCCGTAATCCTTGGTCGGCCGTTCTTAGCAACCTCGGATGCAGTTATCAGTTGCCGGAATGGATTGTTGAACATGTCTTTCGGAAACATGAAGATGGAGGTCAATATGTTCAATGTCGGAAGCCAAATGGGTGATGACGATGAGTGTCAAAATGTCAATCTTTTGGATACATTGGTGCAGGAGCATGTAGATGAATTCTTGTTCAAGGATTCTTTGGAGGTAGCTCTTACCTCCGAAGAAACCGCTTTTCTGGAATCTGATGAAATGGAGTCTCTGTTCTCCTTGCTTAATGGTGAAGAGGGTGATGAGGAAATTGACGGAGTTGTATCGTGGTCCCCGAAATTTGAAGAGTTGCCTCCTCTTGAGCGGAAAACGGTACCATCTAGTATTGAACCACCTACTCTTGAGTTGAAAGCACTACCAGCCACTCTGAAATATGCATTCCTAGGCGAGAACAACACCTTCCCAGTGGTCATTTCATCCTCCCTTACGTAACTCCAAGAAGAAGGATTGCTGGCACTTTTAAGGAGGCAGAAGAAAGCTATTGGATGGACTATTGCGGACATTCAAGGCATATCTCCCTCTTTATGTTCTCATCACATTTATCTGGAGGAGGATGTAAAACCATCACGCCAACCTCAGCGCCGGCTAAACCCAATCATGAAAGATGTTGTCCGGGCGGAAATCCTTAAACTGCTAGATGTTGGGATTATCTACCCCATAGCAGATTCCAAGTGGGTAAGTCCCATACAAGTTGTTCCTAAGAAGGCAGGAGTGACCGTTGTGGAAAATGACAAAGGGGAGCTCATTCCGACGCGTATGGTCACCGGGTGGCGAGTATGTATCGACTATCGTAAGCTAAATGCCAGCACGAGAAAGGATCACTTCCCTCTTCCTTTCATTGATCAAATCTTGGAGAGAGTAGCCGGGCATGCTTTCTATTGTTTCCTTGACGGGTATTCGGGTTATAACCAAATCGAGGTGGCTTTGTCAGACCAGGAGAAAACAAC
>BPLS01025982.1:0-16466 GCA_019656275.1 Rhododendron kiyosumense
CATTTGTCATGATTAAGACCTCAAGGGACGGGTCAGGGTCGTGACAGACTTAGATTCATTTGATCCAAATGCTGTAGTGCATCCTCCCACTTTCTGGTTAAGTGCCTATGATTTTCACCTAAATCACACAACTACCATCCCCTTCCAATCGAGATGCGTAGTGCCGTAGGCACGGGCTAGTATATATATATATATATAATATGGGAAGGTTGTTTATATTTTCTACCGTTGGATTGGAAATACAATTCTCACCTTAAATCTCTTTCCATGCATACACTACAAGAAAAATGGGCTTAGGGCATGTACACAAGACTAGCAAAACCCACCAAAGTAGCTGTTTTAGCGAATCAAATGCACAAAAACTGCTTGCAGCAGCCTCGGAAAACATGGAGCTATTTTTCCTTTCCAAAAAATCCTCTCCACATCTACCGAGCAACTATTCACGAGCAAAACATTAAAATATTGTTCTTTCTCTCTCCTCTCTACCACTCCCTCATTTTCTCTTGTTTTCCTCTCTGCAAGACTGATTTCGACCAAGTAACCAATGACGACGACAACCCAGACGGCGGTAGCGACGATGTTGGGGTTGGGGAGGGGAAGTCGAGATCGGAGTGGATGTTGGTGCAGACGGTCTCCCAGAGGTCAGAGGTGAGGCTACCGCTCCATCAACTACCTCGCCCTTGCCGTCATCAAGCTCCGCCGCTTGACAGATTTGCACACACCCAACAACAATCAACAAATCGAAGCTCGATTAGGGTCCTAAAATCACAGACAAACTCAATTTGAGCTTAAAACTGGTTGATCAGGGGGCTGGTCATCGGAGAAGGAGCAGATGGGGTTTGGGATGGGCATCCAATGAGTATTTTTTATACTATTTAATGGGAATAGAGAGGGGTAGTAGAGAGGCTGGTGTGGTGGGAGAGAAAATAATCGATAGGTAGAGTAGAAAAGGTGCTTTTTTACTACTCCTTCCATCCCATAATGTTTGGCACTTTCACTATTTTAGCCTTATGAAAAAATTAACTATATCTTTTAATTCATAATGTTTTTTATAAGCAATATGGATCTTGTTTGATAGAGTTTAATTTGTTCTATTAAACAAAGTTTAAAAAATCGCCTAAAACATTATGGATTGAAAGATATATGCAATTTAAAAATGACACACATTCCTGAAAATGCTAAACATTATGGGACGGAGGGAGTAGCTATTTAAGCTATTGTTGATGCACATCCTCTTACCCAGCACTAGATTATCGGCATTTGTGCAAAACCCCGGCAAAGGTCCAAAAACTACTGTAGCGGAGCGGAGCGGAGAGCTCCACGATAAAATTACACTTTTTCCCCTTTTATCTATCTAAAGCCTCCCAACCGAAACAAAAAGAACAAGCAATCTACTTGATCTCGGGTTCCCTCTTCGTCCCTTCGCCTCCTCTCGATTTGCGGCTCCCTCCTCTTGGTACGCGCGCGCTCTCTCTCTCTCTCTCTCTCTCTCTCTCTCTCTCTCTGTATCTGTATCTCTCTCTGGTATTTATGCGAGGGAGTTGGGGTTTGGGTTGGGGTCGCTGGGTCGTTGCCTTCAACTGCGGTTGGGTTCAAAGGGAGGGGATCGGGTTAGGGGCAGGGAAGGGGAACGTGATATGGGTTGAGTTAGGGTTTGTGGGATTGGACAGATTTAGGGATTTTTGGTCATATTGTAATTAAATCTGGGGCTAATATCTTACTCTGTTTTGTATTTGCCTCTCCTTTTTCGACTCCACATGGTTTCCCCACTCCTTCTGTGTATTCTCAGAGTAACACAGGTGCAAGATTTGAAGTTTATCTACCTAACTTAGGTGGATATAATGGAAACAGCATACAGGACGTGGGAAAGAGAGAAGAGAGAAGGGCTAATATTGGAGAGAAGTCGGTTGAACTTTGTAGGGAGCTCCAGACTGCTTTAGGCACCGCAAAATGGCAGGTTTGTTTCTGAGATTCTGTGTCTGTTTTTTTTAGGATGGGTTATGCTTATGTTTCTACGAAGTATGTGATTTGATAATTTTCATGGTTTACAGAAAGAGAAACAGGGTACACCAAAAGAAAAAAGGTCCAAACCACTAAAGCAAAAAATGAATAAAAGGTTGCACAATTCGTGGAACAACATTCACATTCATCGGTAAGCAGCAAGTTTATATAGTCTTATGTGGTATTATAGATACTAGAGGCCGGGGCACACGCGATGCATGTGCAAGTCGGATTTTCACAACGTTTTTGTAAAAATGTTTTCCACTTTTTATGTGATCAAATTTTTACAAATGTTGTGAAAATCCGACTTGCACACGCATTGCGTGTGCCCCGGCCTCTAGTATTAAGCCGTACTTGTGCTATAATAGTGTTATCATGCATGTTAGACAGGAATAAAAGTTAGTCTGGAATTTAATTTTAGAGTATTTGATTGACAATATTTTCTTCTTTTTTTTTAATACCTTCATTTGGTATAGGCGTAGTCTCATGAAATACGTTTGAGGTTCCATCTTTTGGTATTACAGGCAAATGTGTATTTCAAGGATGTTGGGTAACATGTGTCTGTTGACAACGACTTGTCATTCCCGTTGTATGGAGACCTTTGGATATGTAACACATTTGAAGTTTTTTTTATGCCAAATATATAATACGGTTAAGACATGAAAACATGACAAATTGGAACATGAAAATACCCTAACATACCTGATGGAGGGCGATGCCTTGATGATCAAACTCGTCTTGGGACATTATTGAGAAAGTTAAACGTGCATCCTCCTGTTTGAAGCATGCAAGTTATCAATAAGATTAGAAGATTATTGGGCATTTAAAATTGACAAAAATAACTGTAATATTTTATTTACGAACCTAGGTGGTGTCGTTGGTTGTAGTTTGATCGCCATCGTGCCAATTGTTGTTGACATTGCTCATTGCTTAAAGCAGCCCGTCTTTCTCTAGCTTTGTTACGCCATCTCAATATGTGTTGATCATGAGTAGGTGGAGTGGGTTGTTCTGTACGATTAGTTGACCTTCTCTGTGGTGCTTGATGATCAGCAGTAAAATGGCGCGTAGATGTTTGTCTTTCTTGCACAGCTTGTTGAGGATTGAGACGTTGTCGACGGCGTCGTTGGCTGTCACGATTTTGTTCTCTTACACGTTGTAGCCATTCTGTTGATATTTGCTCTGATCTATCTCGTGTTTCGTCCTCCATAGTGGTGTCCCTTGTAAGCATTGGAAGTGTTACAACAACAATCTATCTATTCTAATAAACACGAAACTACAAACTGGCTCTAACTTTTCTATGCATTCAAATGCCCATAAAGCACTATAAACAATGCACTCTCAGGCAAAGTTCCAAAATAATCACCAAACCACCATTCCAACGGAATCCAACTCGCTCAAAATGAAACCTATCACAACCTTCTTTTTTTTAACCCATCACCAAACCACCATTCCAACGGCTGCTCCGTACCAGTTTAATGGAAGAGAGAAAAAGAAGTACTAAAAGTGTTAAAACTACAATTACAACAGTATATGATTGCGAGTTTTCTGATTTCTTCGACCTTCTATTTAATTAGAACCATTTCTAATGGAAGGAAATAATCACGGTGCAATCAAAGCAATTTGAAACTGACATACAAATGCAATCTGCTCTTAATGAGAAAATATGTGTAACTAATCTATATAATAACATAGGAAGATAATTAAGCGACATAAGCCAAAGAAAGAAATGCGGTTTAGCAGTCAGAGCTAGCCAAAGGTAGTCGCAGTGGAGAAGTTCCCATTAAAAAGGGGAAAAGTTCGCAGCGGAGAAGTTCCCAAGTGGGATAGTTAGTTTTTTTTTTTTTTTTTTTTTTCAGTTAGCAATTAAAAAGGGGAAAAAAGAAGGAAATAAATAGAGACAAATTAGAGTAGAAAACTAAAGTGACATCAGATACAGTAGAAAGTAAAGTACCTGTACAACCTGTGGTGTGAAAGTGACGCATGTGAGGGAGAGGTTAAAGGGAGAAGATCAGAGAAAAAGGGAAAAAGGTTAAAGGGAGAAGAAGAACGGAGAAAAAGAAAGAGAAAGGTATGCAGTATGGGCTATGGATGGCACGTAGTGGGTGTAACTGTTTTTGGGCAGTTTTATTTTTGTGTTAAAATGTCCAATATATCCTTGTAGATAACCGTTTTGTGTTGTTTGTGTTTTTTTGTAAGAGAGCAGTAATGGATCACGAAAATACATGACAGGATTTTAAAAATGGAGACACCAAAGGGGTGCTCTCCCTTTATATTAGAATATATGTGAATTTGAACATAGTCCATTCGTTATCACTTATAAGTCATGTTATAAGTTTTTTTAATTACTTACTATAAAAAAAAATTGAACTAAGTAATGAATTATACGGTCGTACAACTTTTTAAAAGCTTAAACAAATGTTCCAAGTGTATAAAGCGCTCTTGGATCGTGCAAACTTTATAGTTTCGTATTTCAAATTGTGTTTCTGACCTTTATTTTCTTGCCCAATACCGTGTTTTGATAACATCATTTTGTTTTCCCAAAGCAAATTTAGCACATTTCATCTTTTGGATCTATATAGGCTGCTTTGAAGTATGTGATTTGTTTAACTTTGTTGTTATATTCTCTGATTTCTAAATGGAATTGCTTCTTTGACATGCCTGGTCTTTGTTCATTGATGATGCACTCGCGTTTGTAATTCAAAATTTTCAGTTTGGTTGTACTGATCTTTATCAGGGTTTGGCACCTAACAGGAGGAGCGCAATGTATCGTGCAACTGCGGCAACTTTAGCTGATTTGGATGTTGTTGGTCTAATAAAATATGGGTGTCGGGACAACTACTGTAAGCAACAGGTGTGTGTAACATTCCTAGAGATAACATTAGGCCATCTCCTAAACCTTCCACCTTGGTATGGCTTGTCTAATGTGGAAAAGGTTTCATAAATGACTTGAAGATGATCTAAGAAGGAAACTGCCAGTAGTGGCATTAGTTGTTGGTCACTAATTTTAGGGTGAGCTAAAATTTCAATGGTCATCCACATATGTTTTGAGAGTACTGTGACATTAGAAGGACCAGCTATCTGTTTAACAGATTTTTTTTAAGTTATGGTCAGTTTATGTTGGTTTGTCTCCTTGTTATTTGGGCATTGTTATGCTCAGTTTATGTTGGTTTGCCTGGTTGTTTTGTGGGCATGCTCAGTTTATTTTCCGATTACAAGTCATTTTGAGTGGCTTAGTTATTAGGAAAGAATTTGACAGGCAATATCCCTCTGGACTTGATGAAGTTGAGTGGCTTAGTTGAGCTGTCAGTTTCAGATTGTCATTTTGCTTGTGAGCTACACATATTTCCATGTCAATCTGAATTCATAATATATGTTCTTTTTACTGCTGATTGCAGGTGGCTGGATGGGAATTTTTTGGATGGTCCAATACTTGATTTTTCGGGATGCAAGGATTTGGAGATAATGTAAATCAAAGTATTTGATTCTCTTCTGTTGTTAATAAAAATTTTCCTAACCTGTATTATTGTTTCTTGTAGTCATCTCAAGAACAATCAATTAACTGGTGATATGCCTTCCTCTTTGGCAGAACTACCAAATCTAAGGGAACTGTAAGTTCGCAGAACTTTAATTTCAATTGATAACTCATTTCTTTAATGCTAAATGGATTGCACTCCCTCTACTTTATACATTTGAAATTAGAACCGTCCACGTAACATTAAAGTTGATGCACAAAATATGGATTTTAGACCCACTTAACACCATGGGTGCTGGACATCAGCCTGATATTTGTTTCTTGAAGCAAAATAAAAGATTGCCGCTATTTTGGTTTTGACATCTCACACTTAGTACTCTTACCTTGGCAAATCTATTGGTTGCAGGTACGTGCAGAATAATAAGTTATTTGGAAAAGTGCCATTAGGTCTTCTGGATTCTGGATAAGAATCTTATTTTGAAGTATCATTTCTTTAATTGTAGAATTGGAACACATGAGATGGGATGTTATGTTAGTGTCTGGATCATGAATTTGCGGAGAATTTACCAATGATGAACAGAGAGATAGGAAACCACCGAAATCAGTTAGCTTTCACTTCATCATCTTTCCTTTACCTTTGGCTTTTCCTCAATAAATCCCTCCAAGAAGGCTTTCAACTTCTTTCTAATGAACGATTTGAAGACTTGTATAAGAACAACTGATTTAGGATGTAGATCTCGGACTATGAATGGAGATATTTACTGCAGCTCACTAGGAGAAAAGAAACTGATTTAGACCAAAAAAAAAAAACTTGTACAAAAGTAATTAAGTGTCTTAAGCAAATCCTTTTTGTTGATAACCTCAGACCAATCAATTGTATATTGATTAATATGCAAACGCTCGAACAGTACTTGAAAATGGATACTCAACTTTAGGAGTTGCTTCTGTTGTCCTTGTCCAATATTATGCCTTGGATTGCTGTCCTTGATACTGTAGTTGATTTCATCTTGTTTGATGATATCTTTGTTGCTGCAATGTGGCTGCACTATCTTTGTTGATGAAAATGATTTTGATTTCCTTGTTAGCTGCTATAATGCTGAACTCTTGTAAGCTTCTAGTGCTGCTTGATGATATTTTCGATTGGATGTTATGTGTTACAGCTGCTCATTGATGTTCGTGCTTGGAATGTTTTGCTATTGGGAAGCTGCTTAGGTTTCGTCCGTTGCCGTCTCTGGAGTGTTGATAATGTCCTTACCATGTTGCCTTTATTTGGCTTGGATTTTTATCTTGGATGTACCATTTGTCGAGTTTTAATAAATTTTGTCGATTTGTATGTGTATTTGTTATTTATTACTTATATTTTTGTTACGTTGAATGTGAGCAGATGTTAATGAATTATGAATAGGTGAAAATAATAGTAAATGGGTAATATGGGCATAAGTATTTTTTTTTTTTAATAAAAAAGGGACTATTCCCGGCATTTAATAAATGCTGGGATGCTGGTATCTTTTTTTATAAAAAAAAAAGACTATTCCCGGCGTTTCGTAAACGCTGGGAATTCCCTCGCTGGCGGGGGTATCGATTCTTACCGGAAAACTTTTTTCGGGGTTTTATAAACGGTGGAAAAAACGTCACGATTATTCCTGGCGTTTTATAAACGCCGGGAAGTATTCCCGATCCCAACAATCGCGGCGTTCACGGAAAACGTTGGGATAAACGCCGGGAAGACTTTTACCGGCATTTATTTCACTTTTGCCGGCATTTATTTCACTTTTGCCGGCATTTATTTCACTTTTGCCGGCATTTATTAAACGCCAGGAAAGCCGTGATTTCTGGTAGTGATACATACCTTCTTTTTGAAATTAAAAAGCCATGCCTTGATTAAGGTAACAAAAAATTCCGAAAATTAGAGACTAATTTCCGAGGACTAACTTTCCGGAAATCTATAATTAAGCGCGCGCTCTCTCTCTCTCTCTCTCACTCTCTCTCTCAACACGTTATTTGGAATAATTAAATTAAGGAAGTTATACTAATTGGAATCCATCCTAATCTCCTTGATTATCTCTCTCTCACACACATTCATTTCAGAACACGTTATTTCCCAAAAAAACCAAAATCGGTGGATAAATTTGGAAATAATGCTTTCATGCCACATTTTCCGGCTAAGATTGGTTCCATGTGATTTCGGGAATTAATGTTCCCATATTTACCAAATTGATTTTTTTTTTTTTTGCCAAAACCGATAACAGAGAATATTATTACGCATCAAAACATTAAGTGGAGCTCCGATCCCTTAATAAGGGATCAAGGATCCACGTAGGAGGGGACTCAGTCCAAAGACTACACCCCTCATCCACTAAACCCTTACATGCCAAAACATGCGCCACATTGTTAGTAGAGTGCCTAGAGAGAAAAAATACAACTATGAAAATTCCTCCCTAATGCCTTCACATCATTCAGAACAACGTGCACATCTTGACTAACTTCAATTTGGCCATTGAGCATATTGATCATAGATTGAGAATCACTCTCCATCACAACTGATGTCAAGCCCAAAATGAAGTCCCAACTGCATCCCCTGTCACAATGCCATCGCCTCCACTACTGCAGGACTAGAACACCCCAATGATACTCCCATAGCTGCAGCCACAAAACAACCTGTAACACCCCTCACTATTATTCCATACCCTCCATTGGATGACCCCATTTTCCATGATCCATCAATGTTAACCTTAATAGCACCTAACCAACGACGCTGCCATCTCTCCTGAACTTGACCCGCATCCCCAACCCTTGCATTACCATCTTCTTCCTCCCCATTCCCTATCCGGTTCACCACCTAGAACTCTTGCAAACTCTCCAAAGCCCTTTTACTAATTACATCAGGCCAAAGCACTTTTTGCTCAAACAATGCCCCATTTCGGCCCTTCCAAACATGCCACATTGTAACAGCAACCAAAGACAAATTCCAAATTCTATTTTGAACATTTTGCCATTTCATACTCAACGCATCCCACAAGGCATAAAAAGAATTAAATTGTGCACTCCCAAAATTCACGGTAAGACTTGATGAAGCCCATACCTGTTTTGCAAGCGAGCACGTACAAAAAATATGAATGATCATTTCCTCTCCCTCCCCACAAACTGGACAGCAAGAATCCAGCAAAACCCTCCTTCTGCAAAGCACTTCTTTGGTGGCCAGAATTTCTTGACAACACTTCCAAATAAAAAATAGAATTTTCTTTGGAATGGGAAGCTGCCAACACTGTCTCTACCGCTTCTCTTCCTCTTCTTCAGCGCTTGTATTTCCCCTATTCTCACCTACCTCGACCCTTGATTTTCCAAATCCACCGCCACCATGTATCCCGAATTAACTATATATTTTCCTGAACGAGAGAAGTGCTATATCAACGTATCTGCCTCATGCATCCATGATAATGGAATCCCCAAAATACTTCGAGCATGATCTGCCTTAAAGTTGTTGTTCACCATATCTACCTTCAAAGCCTTTGTAACTAGATCAATGAGTTGGTTCACTGTAATCAAACTGTCATTCACTACCCTGGAATAGGAACCCAAGCATCATCAATAAGAACCAACTTCCCATTCCCAATTGCCCATCTCACCCCTTTTTCCAAAACTTTCCTACCTTCCAAAATACTCCGCCATACCCACGACGGGTTGTTACCCAACTTAGCTTCCATGAAAGAACAATTTTTGAAACAGTTACATTTAAGAACTCGGGCCATGAAACATTGGGGGGCGACCATAAGCCTCCATCCCTGTTTTGCGAGTAAAGATAGATTGTAGGAGCTAAGGCTTCAAAACCCCAACCCCCCTTTGAACTTCGATTTACACAACCGGCTCCACCTCATCCAATGAATCTTCCTCTCATTATCTTTTTGCCCCCACCAAAATTGAGCCATAGCCGCCTCAATCTGCTGGCACAATCCTACCAAATTGATTGTAATGCCTGATTTACGAGAATAATTTTGGTAATGATTTCCGAAATTGTCGAATTTTTGGTCATGATTGGGTGGACATTATTCAGTTATGGACAACAAAGAGTTGATTGTAATAAAATTGCCATTGATTACAATTAAAAATGAAATTGTTGTTGATTACAATCGAAACCTTGATTACAATTCAAGTATTATCAATCTTGATTATTCAGTTATGTCAATCGTCAACCCTGATTTTCGAAATTGCCGTTAATTGGGTCGATGCGATAATGGAAATACAAATTGGGCAATGGAAATTTCTCTCTCCCCCTAATCGTTCCTCTCTCTTTCTCTCTAAACATTTTCTTTCCAGTTCTTTACTTTACTCAACTCCCACTCTCCTCCCCCATCCCCCTCTCTCTCCACCTTAGTTAAAATACAATATACCACTGAAAATCACCAAACTCTGCTTCCGAGATAAGAATTGAGGTGAGTGACTCCATTATTTTAACTAAATATAGAAATTATTTTCTTTCGGTTTACACCCAACCACAATGTTCTCTCTATCTCCCTTTTTATAAATGAGTAAATAGATTTAGTCTCTGTTTGTTTCAATGTAAAATATTTTCCATGTAAAATATTTTTCAGAAAACAAACTTCAAACTTTTTTTCCGGTGCTTGGTTGGCACTTGAAAATATTTTCAGAAATCAACAAAATAGTGTAGAGAAAGAGATGGAGAGCTTAAACGGTGGAGAGATATGAGATTATTGGAATTGAACGTAAGTCAGGATTGACGATCGAGAAAACTGAGCAGTGAGAATTGCAGTTGAAGGGTATGGGTTCATTTCGGAAAATAACTTACGGAAGATTTAAGGATAAGTCATTTTCATCCAATTGATAGAAAATGTTTTACATGTAAAATGTTTTCCTCATTTTTTACACAACCAAACACTGAAAAATAGATAAAACATTTTACCGAAAAATATTTTATATCCAAACAAACGGAGCCTTAGGGTCCTTTTATGTTACCCTTTTTTTTTGTTCAATTTTTCCTCCATTTAGATTTTCTGTCTAACAATTTTTATGGTTAGAGATGTGTTACTTGACAGAAGGTATGGTGACTTATTTGTCCATAACGTATATTCATACGATTTGAAGTTAATCTTTGTTTTCTATTTCAAAAACAGTATGACGTTTGTTCGGCTTTCTTTATGGAATGAAGTAGCAACAAGAGAAAGGTATGCATATGCTTGATGATATGAACAATAATAATAGTTTGTAACGACGACTTTGACGGTAATACTACTCTTAACCTTTTTAAACATTTTTTTTCCGAAAAACCTAATCTAGTAATTTAAATATTTTATCTTCTAGGTCCATACCTTACCACTTGCATGAAGAGCAAACTGTATGTGAACCACCCATTTGGTACAGACGGCATTCCTAAACGGTAAGTTGAGAAAAATGGGAAATTGTTTATAGATTGAGATGAATATTATTTATTCGTTTAATTGTTCTAAACAAATTACATGCTAATCTAGGTTCAGGGATAACAAAGATGCACAAAGGTTGGTAGCATGGAATCGCACATGTGGATTCTCAACTCCACAAGCGCTAATAATATCAAATGCTAAGAGAGTTCAAATAAAACAATTTGTGCCCATGCCCAATGTAAGATTTTTTCATACTTTAAAAATGGTTAATATTTTCTTCCCATTATATATTTACAGTTGCAATTTCTGAATTTTTCTTTCACAGGTGCAACATTATTGCATACTTGGCCGGATTGAGAAAATATACGAAGAACACCTTTGAATTTATAAATGCAAGACGTGCTTTAAGGAAGTTGAAAATCAGTACGTGCTCCCCGCCGGTTGTTGGAACAACGCGAGCCAGGCTGGGCCTCGATTTAGAAAGATGAAAGGCCCAAAAGTCTAAATAGGGGGTTCCAAATTCCCCATCTCATTGGGGGCGGAAAACGAACCGACATCTCGATGTGATATAGCCTTTTCTAGTTTAGTTGAGAAAGAACGGTTGGTTTGTCTGTAGTCAATGCGGAGAAGAAGATGTGGAAATAGCAGTCAGATTTTTTTTAAAATAACAGTATTTCAACTCAGTCATACATTTTGTGGGTTTTTTTTCTAACAACTTATATCTACAATTTATTTATACTACATTTTAGGTATAATGTAAAAATGCCTGTGAAAGACTCCACTAGCTCAATGGAGCTCTTGGTGAAGGACACGAAGGCAGAATTCATCTTGCGATGTGTATCATCCGATTTGATGTAAAGGCAAGATAAAAAATTAATGTAATGTTCTATCTACAAAATATAAAAATATAGCAATATTTTATAATATAGATGTTTTGTTAGAAAAATAGAGTGCAGATACTCAAAAGAGTATCTTTCTCAATTTTATGGATGCGCATATGTGTTTATTATTCCTGCTTCACAACCTATGTGCCATGAACTAGGGATGTCCATGAACCTGACCCGACAACCCGACCCGACCCGAACACAGACCCAACGGACGGTTCCGATTACCCAGATCGGTCGGGTTCGGGTCCAGTTAGTCGGATTTCGCAAATTGTCGGTCGGGTTTCAAATGTACTGGATAAACTGTCGAGTGACCCGACCCGACCGAGACATTTATATAAAAGAAAAAAACCCCTAATCTTTATCCATTCAGTCCACCTCTTCTCATCTTCTGGTGTCTCTTTCAACCCCTCTCCTCCACATCTGACCCTTCTCCTCCTCGCATGCCACCACCACCAGGACCACACACTTTCACCTCCATTACTTCTCTCTCTCTCTCTCTGAAATGGAGTCCCCTTACGCAACAGAACGACGACGACAAGACCAAACACCAGCTTCACCACCACTCCTCCACCGGCTACAGCGGCAGCTCCACCTTGTCCTCGTCGCAATCATTCCCAGCCGCCTGGGCCTACCTTGCTCAATTCCTCCTCCGCCAACCATCACCTCTTTCACCGCCTCTGGGCTACTGTAATTTTGGAAAAAAATTTGATTTTCAGGAAGAAGGTGTGTAGATAGTAGATCTGTGATTTTGAATGGTAATTTTGTAATATTATGCTGTTAATTGTGATTGTGAGCTGATTTGTGAATGTGATTATGGGTTTCGATCTCTCTCGGCCTCCTGATTTCTGTACACAGGTCTTCCTTTTTTTTTCTTTTTTTTAAATCATGACCCGACCGAACCCGACAAATCCAACCTGACCATGTTTCGGTCGGAGCCCGACCACTGTTTCGGTTGGTCTCGGGTGGGCATTTCAGCAACCCGACTGAAGTCGGGCCGGGCCCGAACCCGAACCCGACCAAACCCGACCCGTGGGCAACCCTACCATGAACATTGTGTCTCTATGGTAACTTTCGTGTTAAAAGTTGATTGGCCAGAAGAATATTTGCACATTTCAACAGGTACCACCCATTTTATGGGTTTTTTTTTTCCAACAACTTACTTATATCTACAATTTATTTGTACTATATTTTAGGTATAATGTAAAGATGGTTGTGAAAGACTCCACTGGCTCAATAGAGCTCTTGGTGAAGGACACGAAGGCGGAATTTATCTTGCGATGTGTATCATCCGATTTGAAGAAGTTAATGTTAAAGGTAAAGGTGAGATAAAAAATTAATGTGATGTTCTATCTACAAAATATAGCAATATTTTATAATATAGATGTTTTGTCAGAAAAATGGAGTAAAGATACTCAAAGAGTATCTTTCTCAATTTTATGGACGCGCATATGTGTTTATTATTCCTACTCCACAACGTATGTACCATGAACATTGTGCCTTTGTGATAACTTTCGTGTTAAAAGTTGAGTGGCCAGAAGAATATTTGCACATTTTGAAAGGTACTTAGTTGTCATTCTCCTTCCATTGTTACACCCGGAAGAATATTTGAATATTTGCATATTTGCAAATATTGTATCATTATGCGAGTGGGCTTCTGATAGGCGCGTAAATATTCACATATGCGCCCCTTAATTTATCTTTGTGAAGTCCTATTTATATTATTATTTGGAGTTTAATCCTTAATTTGTGTATTGTAGGTATTTGGAGGATTTGGTGCAAAATTATGTAAAGTTAAAGTATTGAATGGTGTTTGACGTTGGGCCGTCCAAATTCAATCAGGTGAAAATGAAGAATTGGCGGAGGATAGATCCAGTGGATATAAG
Source organism: Rhododendron kiyosumense (assembly GCA_019656275.1). Taxonomy (NCBI): domain Eukaryota; kingdom Viridiplantae; phylum Streptophyta; class Magnoliopsida; order Ericales; family Ericaceae; genus Rhododendron; species Rhododendron kiyosumense. The sequence continues at coordinate 13,619 of BPLS01025982.1, forward strand.
AATTGGATTTGGACTTTTGTCCACCGAGTGGGCCCGATAGTATTTTGACTACATGGTGGGCCATGATCAATGCATGGACTTACACGGCTGAGAATTAACAAGGAAAGAAAGAATGGTTTTTAAAAAGATCGGCTCGTCACTTATTATAAATAGGACGAGAACAGTGGACGAACGGGGGCAGTTTTATTTTACTTGTATTCTTTTTCTTTCAGAGCTTTTTCCCTTCAAGTTTTCAGAGTTTTGTTGAGATCTCCGCACTTCGGTAACTCGTATTAATTTATGTTCTTTATTAAAGTTTGTCGTTGGTATTCAATTAGTTGTTGTCTTTTGTTTATTCTTCATTCCAAGCATGTCTCAAATTAGGGTTTCTTTTGTTTCTTGCTTAATAACGAGTGAGTAGTCGTTTGCGTAGGGTTGCGGGGTGATTAGTATACCGTGGCCAGTTCTGGCACTGCTCTTATTTTCAAACACTGAAAAGACGATTTTTGATTGGAAAAATACTTCCTGCGGACGAACCCGGGCATTGTCGGAGCCCATGTGAACGGGGGAATGGGGGTCCAAAACTCATTCTCCGCTGCGCATGGGTATACGGCGACCATAGGGTCTCGCATCTTGCGGGGTATCTTTTCCGATCTTAAATTGAACGTTTTTAAGAATATCGAATGGAGCAGGTTAATCTGGACTGGTTGCGAGTGCTAAGAACCCTACAACTGTACCTTTCTTTTAATTAAATAAAAAGTACAATCAATTTCTTGTTTTAATTAATCTCTCAATCAAACCAACAAGGGGTGGCTACCTAAGAGCCCATTTAAATAAGTAACAACCCGAATTTTCAGTTAGCACACATCACCGTCTCTGTGGATTCGATTCCGAACTTACCGGATATTATGCTACATCGGTTTCCGCCCTACGCTTGGGGCAACCCATTATTTTAGGACTAGGAATCGGTCATGCAACTTCACGTCTAAAGTAAAAAAAAAGGTGACAACCAGGTAATTTGTCTAGATAAATAGCATTGCAAAAAAAATAAAACAATTTGAGATGCCAAGAAACTTCTGGAGCCAAGCGCCACTCTCTCCACAAATACTGCTTGGAATATCCAACCATTAACTTAGCCATTTAATGAACAACCAAGCAAAATGTTCCGTTTCTTTCATTGGGCATGAACAAAAACCCAACAATTTGGGTACCATGTGGTGGTACCCAAATTATTACATATAATTTTGGATTGTGATTTTTTCCTTTTTGTTCCTTTCCCTTGCGTTAGGCAACTTTCTATCTTGGTATAAAAACACTTAAAGACAATGGCTAGGAAAGAGAAGGCAACACAAGTGGGCAATGGAGAGGAAGATACACAAGTATCACATTTAGTCGCATCTTCTATCTTTCTTTTGGAAAAAAGATTGGGAATCCACTAACTAAACTATAGTTTGATAGTGTTTTAATTTTGTGTGGAGTATTGAGATTACAATAATAATTCATATGATTTGTTTCTACACATACTTTAGGTACAAATTGGTAAAGAGCTATCAAAAGCAAAGCATTGCACAATGTGTACGATGAGACCGAGAACAAATTTTAAAGCAAAGCATTGGTGTCATTGATGAGTGAAGAAGGATGCTATGTTGAGTTTTTTTTTGCGCGCCATTGGGTTAAAGAGGTTAGAAGGATAAAACTAAACAAATTTTTGACCATCGATTCAGAGTCGTGCCTTCAGGCACATGCATGCGCTAGTATATATATATAATACAATGCAAATTTTCATAGTCGTCCCTCTAGTTTTACGGCTGTCTCAATTTCGTCCCTCTAGTTCAATTATCTCAATTTCGTCCTTATAGTTTGTTTTGCGTTCCAAATTGGTAAAATCGTTAACACTGCTAATGAAACTAACGGAAAAATATAATTAAAAAATTAAATGCTTCAATTTTCAATCCGGTTAAACCAGTGCGAAGATCTTATTTTTTGATCATTTTATCCTAGATAATCGTAATGAATTTTTTGGCTCTAAGACCTTTCAACGAGTACCCGAAGACTCCTTATTTAGTTTTAAGACTTTCTTATGGTGCTCATTGAAAGGTCTTATAACCAAAAATCTATTATGACCATTTAAGATAAAATGATTAGAAAAATAAGATTTTTATCCTATAATATTAGAGAGACGACTACGAAAATTTGCCCTATAATACATGGCGGTCCGGAGATAACTAATTGGACACCTAAAAAAATTCCTCATAGTCTCCGATCAAATTTTAATGATTCGGGTCGCTCAACGTGATCAGAACGTGATTTTAAGGATACCCGCGAAAATCAGGAAAATAAAGATTGGGAAGGACTTGATCTGAGCAATTTTTAGCTTGGATTTGATGAACAGTTCAATTAAAAACTGTTTAAAACAAGCACTTCCCGGTCATATGTTTTGCTAATTTCTTGCGGGCATCCTTAAAATCACATTCTGCACACATTGAACGATTTGGATCATAAAAGTTTGATCGGAAATTATGAGATTGAGATTTAGGGTGTTTTTTTAAGTGTTTAATTGGTTGTCCGCGGAACCGCCCGTATATAATATTAATGTAACTAAATTTATAATATGGGAGTTCAATCAAAAAAAGAAAAGAAAAAAAGACAAGGAGTAGTGGAATTTGTGAATCAAAATCTTTCCCATAGTAATGATTCTGAAACAGGAAAAAATAAACGTTTAGTCGAAATGATTGGGTCACCCATAGATATAGCCTTTCCGCCAGGCAAGATGAATGGATCACCCATAGATATAGCCTTTCCGCCAGGCAAGATGAATGGATCGAAGGAGAGCTGCTACTCCCCCCTCCCCTGACACACACCCCTCCCG
>BPLS01025983.1:0-11254 GCA_019656275.1 Rhododendron kiyosumense
TCTGCCACGTCCCCTCCATCCGATGACTCTAACGCCGAGCGGGTCTATGATTACGTCGAGGAGGAATACTTGACTGACCCGGAGATAATATTCACTCCCGAGACGGAATCCGACGCCGAGCCCAGGATGGGTACTGAGGCCGAATCCCGATTCGCGTCAGGAGCAGAGGCCACATCGTCGGCTCCGAGCGACGCCGACCTTTTCGACAAGGGGTCTCTGTGCCCCTACGCCCACTACTTCAGTGGCGTTTCAGGAAAGTACAAGGCCTTCTGCCGGAAGTACCATATTCCTGACGACGTGCTTCTTCATCGGGTGAAGAGCACGGAAATCAAGGACCGGAGGCAAGATCGACCCGAACATATAACCGTGCCTCTTATGGCAATTTGTGAGGCCGGTCTTCGGTTTCCACTCCACCCCTTTCTTAGGGAGATCTTATGGAAGTTTTGTCTTGCCCCTCACCAACTCGCGATCAATAGCTACCGCATCATCATGTCGGTGATTGCTCTGGTTGAGAGTCAGAACTTGGACTTCACTCCAACGGACCTCTTCCATACGTACACCATGTCACGCCACGCTAAGTCTGGCCGTCGGTATCTGACGACGCGCCCAAAGAAGACTCCCTTGATCGACGGCTTGTCCGACACGGACAAGTGGGCCGATTTTTACCTTGAAGTTCATGGGAACTTCGAGTTCGGTGATGGGCCCCGTCGGTTTGCGATCCCAAAGATCAAAGACACGAGAGGTTAGTTTGCCGAACAAAATTATGTCAGCATGTTGCTAACTGTCCCTCCGCAAATTCATTGTTTGATGATTTTTTCTAACGGTTGTTTTTTCATCTCAGAGCTCGGCCCAATTTCGAAGGTGCTTAACGCAAACTCTCGGGAGAAGGCCAACGAAACGCTCCTCGCGCAAGCCTACCGGCACGCTCCCACCTTGCTCGAATACAAGCCTTAGTACAAGGGAGTGCTTAGAGGCAGAAGGAGAAAGGACGAGGGAGGAGAGTCCAGCAAGGCCGCAGAGAAAGGTCAGCCGAGCGAAGAGATCGTTCGGAAGAAGAAAAGGGGGACATCCGCCGCCGCCGCGGGAGTTGGTGAGAGACGACAACGCGGGGTGAAATTGCCAAAGATCGGATATACTGCCGAGGAGTGGCTAACACCTCTCCATCCCGAAGGGACCCCGATACCAGTTAGAGTCGTTGAGCCATCGGCTGAGGAGATGTCGCGCAGAAACATTCCAAGGCCGACCATTCCCACCAAATCCGCCAACCCGGCGAAGAACCGAACGGCGCCGGACGACACAGTCCAACAAAGGGAGAAGAGGCAGAAAACTTCCGCCGACGCTCTTCAGTCGGGATCGGTCCATCAACCAACTGCCGAAAGGAGCCGATCGTCTCCTTTGAAGGATAGGGAAGGAGAAGTCATTCCCGAACCCCATATCGACCTTACTGACCCCGACACCGAAGCGGCCATCCTTCGGCAATTCAGCCCATCCTATACCATGCCCGACGGCAGGGTTCTGCTTTTGAAGGATTCTGTTAAGGAGGAACCAGACCTCGCCGTAACGTTGCTCAGGGGGCTCGCCTTGCCGAGGGACTACGACCAAGTGCCTACGGATCTCATGCCTGGTTTAGCCGAGATGTGCTCCCATCTCGTGCAGGTATGTCTTCTGATTTCAAAACTTAACTCCTTGTGTTGTTGTTTTATTTACTAACTTCTTCTTTTTGGTCAGGCTGGGCAGGCTGCTCTAAAGGCGTATGACAAGGCTTCAAAGGTCTCTGCCGAACGAGAGCGATACAGGACTGATCGAGACTCGTTCCGCGCCAAGTGGAGGACCTCTGATCAGTAGGTCAAGGAGAAAGAGGAGGAGGTGAAGAATTTGAAGAAAGAGCTGGCCGACGCCAAAGCAGCTGCTGACTCAGTCCGCTCCGAACTGAAGAGAGTCCAGGAAGAAGGGAGAGAGAAATTACGGGAGGCCGACGCCAAGGGTTATGAAGCCGGTATCAAACGTGCCGCGCTGGAGTACACCCAGGTTGCTCATAAGATGGTCAATGATGAACTTGAAGTTCGGCTCCCGGATTTCTTCAAGCTCGGGTATGCTGCTGGTGCCGATGCTATGGCCGGGGTGATGGCCATACAACCCGAGTCCGGCTTTCTGAAACAACTTCCCGAGCCGGTCGTTCCGAGCCTCGACCTCCCCTACACCGAGGAAGAGTGCCAACCTTTACCCCCTGAAGAAGATGAAGACGACATGCTGGTTCAGGCGATTGCCGATCCTCAGAGCGGGGTTGAAGGACTGACGGGGGAGGTTGTTGAGGAGGGGCAGACTGGGATTTGATAAAAATGGGTTAGAACTGCAGGCGCCGAAGCTGGTCGATCGGTTGCCGTAGAAGTAGACATTTTTATCTACCAAGAATTTCTTCTAAGTCTTTTTTAGTAATTGCACTTGTTTTTGGACTGGACGGCTCCGCTTGTCAGGAGTTTACCGTGCCAGATGTAGCATCTTAACTTGGCGTTTTTGCTGAACAACTTTTCTTTTAGCCGTTCGAATTTCCTTGTATGGGACTAGTTCAGTTTTTATGGAATTCGCTTTAAGCAGCTTTTCATTTTGTTGTGTGTTGAATGAGTTAAGCATTTCTTCGTGCCTTAGAAATATTTTGATTGCTTTGCCGAAGGTGAAAAACCTTGGCTTGTTTCAACGGTACTATTTACTCTCACCAGCCCCTGTGTTGGTGTAAGGCTCGGCTCAAATGCCAGCCTTATGCCAAGGCAAAATGCTAAGTAAATAGTTGTAGTGACCAGTTTGTTCAAGTCGAATGTTTGAACATGGCCGAACAAATAACAAACTTAATGAGTTTGTGACTTTACAGTGGCCGAACATCAAGTCGTTAGGAACCACGATGTGAATGAAGATACAGTCGAACAAACGTAAGTGAGGTCTGATAAAGATAGAAAGCTGGTCATTAAGTAACATATGGAGTACAAAGTTCTGATAAATGGTATCGTCTAAAACATCCAGCACAAAAATATTGACAGCCAATTTCAAAGGTAAGCCTTTCTAAGGTTTAGAGCATTCCAAGGGTTCTCAATCTGCCGGCCATCTTTGTCTTCCAATTTGTAGGAGCCGTTGCCGACTTCTTTGATGACTCTGTAGGGGCCTTCCCAATTGGGCCTAAACTTCGTCTTCTGATTGGCTCGGACAACCTTCCTCCAAACCCAGTCATCGACTCGGAACTTCTTGAGCCGAACGTTACGGTTATACCCCTTAGCGACCTCTTGCTGATAGCTGGCAAGTTTGAGCTGGGCATTGTCCCTTTTTTCTTCGGCCAATATCAGCTCGGTAGCAATTGCTTCTTCATTGGTTTGTGGATCAAAGGTTTCAGTCCGAAGTGTTGGGAATCGAGACTCCAACGGGATGACTGCCTCCATGCCAAACGCCATTGCAAAGGGAGTTTGACCAGTGGAGCGTCGGGGAGTGGAGCGATAAGCCCATAGAACTCTGGGTAATTCTTCGGCCCATCGTCCTCTTTTGGAGTCGAGTCGGCGTTTAATGCCAGCACACACTGTCTTGTTTGATGCTTCGGCCTGACCGTTCCCCTGAGGGTAGGACGGAGTGGAGTTAAAGAAGCGGATACCAAATTCAGCACAGAGACCAGTAAGCTCTTTGCCAACAAACTGAGAACCGTTGTCTGATACTATAGCGTAGGGAACACCAAACCGAGTCACGATGTTTCTCCAAACGAACCGCCGAACGTCCGCCTCAGTTGTGGTGACGAGAGGCTCGGCTTCCACCCATTTAGAAAAATAGTCTGTGGCTGTGATCAAGAACTTGAAGCCACCAGGGGCTATTGGAAGTTTACCGACAATATCTAAGCCCCATTGAGCAAAGGGCCAAGGACTGGTGATAGGCTGAAGGTGCTGAGCAGGCTGCTTCGGAATTGGAGAGAAAAGTTGGCAAGGCTTGCATTTGCGAACGACTTCTTCACAGTCCTTTTTCATGCCCTTCCAAAAATAACCTTGACTTAGGGCTCGGTGACAAAGTGAGCGACCGCCGGAATGGCAACCGCAGCTTCCTGAATGAAGCTCGGTAAGGATTGTGGTGACCTCGGCAGGATGGATTACTCGAAGATATGGTCCCGTAAAGCTCTTTCGATATAGCTGACCGCTGTCAGAGATCCAATAGTATGCTGCTTTGCTCCGGACGCGATGAGCCTCCTTTTTGTCCGAAGGCAGTGTGTCGTTTTTGAGGAAAGCAATGATCTCGTCCATCCAGCTAGGACCTAGGGTTATGCAAAGAATCTCGTCTGGTACCTCAAAGCTTGGTTCAGAAATTTCGCCGAGGCTGATGGTTCGATAGTCGGTTGCTTTGCACGCGGAAGCCAGGCTGGCGAGAGCGTCGGCGTGAGCGTTCTTCTCCCTGTTGATTTGTTCTATGTGGAAGCCTTTAAATTTTCTGATCAGTTCAAGAGCGGTAGCTTGGTACTTCAGCATTCTGGGATCTCGAGCCTCATAGTCCCCTGTCACTTGGTTGACGATGAGTTGGGAATCGCAAAAAACGTGCAAGTCCTCAACTTGTAGCCGAGCAGCCGTTCGGAGTCCAGCAAGAAGAGCCTCGTATTCCGCCTCGTTGTTCGTGGCTGGGAAATTGAGTGTGATGGCGCTTTCGTGGAGGACACCGCAAGGGGTGACGAGGACAACACCAGCTCCAGAACCGTTATTATTGGAGGCGCCGTCGACGTGCATTCTCCAAACGTCGCCACTAAATAGATTCCATGCTTTTCGAGCTTCATGTTGTTCTAACGTACCGTATTCTGGCCGAACAAGAGCCTCTTCGTCGGGATTTTCGGGTGTGAACTCGGCAATAAAATCGGCCAAGACCTGGGCCTTGATGGCGGTCCGAGGCTCGAAATGGATGCCGAAGTTGGCGAGCTCGACAGCCCATTGGGAGACTCGGTTAGAGAGGTCGGCCTTGCGAAGAAGGTTCTTCAAAGGAAATTCAGTGAGAACGGTAATGGGATGTTCTTGGAAGTACGGAAGGAGCTTCCGAGCAGCTGTGACCAGAGCAAGGAGGAGCTTTTCTAACGGTAGATATCTTGTTTGAGCAGGGAGAAGTGTTCGGCTAGTGAAGTAAATTGGTTGGTCGTCGGCTCCTTCACGCCGGACGAGCGCCGAACTGACGGCATGTGGGGAGACGGCAAGATAGAGATACAGCATTTCGAAGGGGTGGGACTTCACAAGGAGTGGAGAGGAGCCCAGATAGCTCTTTAGCTCGGCAAGTGCCGTGTCGCAGTCCGAAGTCCACTTGAAACTTCGTCGGCTGTTCTTCTTGAGGGTTTGGAAAAAGACATGGCATTTGTCGGACGACCGGCTAATAAAGCGATTGAGCGCCGCGGCCATGCCGGTCAGCTTTTGGATCTCCCGAGGGGTGGAAGGGGCTTTGAGCTGCTGTATGGCTGCTATCTGGTTGGGGTCCGCCTCCACTACAAGAAAAACGGGATTTACCAGCGGCCAAAAGCATTGGCAAAGGTGTCGCAAAGCGCTGCTATAGACCTTTGTGTCCTATACCAGCGCTTGAGTAAAGCGCTGGTGCACAACCGCCGCAATAGCACTATACCAGCACTTTTTGTGGGTGTTGGTATAGATTAATTTTTACCAGCGCTTTGTTTCCCAGCGGTTGCAAGCGTTGGCATAGAACCCCTTTACCCAAAACCAAAAAGCGGTTGCAAGCGTTGGCATAGAACCCCTTTACCCAAAACCAAAAATCAACAAGAGGGAGGCGGGAGCACCTGTGCTGCTATCGTGTTTCGAGCTCCGGACGCTGGACCCGCCAACTTATACATAACTTCTCCAACCACTGCACCAACATCATTTTCGTTACATGTTTTGAAATATTAAATATATAACATATGTTTAACATCTATTTTTTTCTATTACGTGGATTATTATAAATGGGTGAATCACTCCCCCCATTAGAATTATCTTTTATGTTCTATGTTCTATTTTTGTTCCACTAACATTTCAAAAACTTTATTTTAGCAATTTTTGTAGGGAATTGATTTTTTCACTTCCCTTTTTGTTAATATCACTCTTCTTTTCTCACAAAACAGATCATCTAATAAAAACACAAAGAAGAGTGACATTAACAAAAAGGGGAGTGGCAAAATCACTTCCCTTTTTATATTTGTATTTTTCAAGATCTTCTCCAACCACAACCACCACGACCCCAAATAATACATCTAATGGGAATATTTGCTTATTTCGATTGAGGCAAAATTTTACGGGAATGATTTAATCTACAATGACAGCAAAATGAATGAATTTGGATCATTGTGATTGTATCGCGATCGAGGCATTAAAGTATTAGATGCATTCCGACCCCAACAAAGTCTATTTTTTTTATTTCAACTGTCTATTTTAACATATTACGAAGTTCATCATTCTTACCAAGAATAAAGTTAATCGGGTATCGCTACACACTTGATCGGACAAAAAAACTCATTTTGTTAATGAAATTGTGTCTCGATAAAGAAGCTTTCTAAACCTAATCAAAATATCTGTTTTTACGAGAATGATAAATCAACAAGAAAAATAAAATCAGCGATCTAGATTGTCGTAATTGTGTCGCGGTTGAATGGCTACCATATATTCAAGTACAGCACAAGACTTAGTTTATTAACAGTTGCATTGAATGTATAGAATTTAAAGGTTGTTACCAAATCAATTTTTACAGTGGTTGATTTGAACCGTTAGGATTTTACGTATCATTTATTCCGTCATTGTCACCAAAATCGGAGATCATTGGATATCGATGACCACCTGATCGGACAACATTTGATGCATCCCTAGGCATTAAAGTATTAGATCGCAACCCAATCCCCACAAGAGTCTTTATTTTTCGATTTGAACTGTCTGTCTTTTACATATTTACGTAATTCATTAATCGTACCAAGAATGAAGTTGATCAAGTATCGCTACACATTTGATCGAAGAGTATTAAAAAATGTATAACATAGAGTAATATTATTAGATTTTGGTTGATGAATTTATTTTTTCATTGGGTCTACTCCAGCGCTTTTTGTTGGGCCGGTGGGAAATGGGGAGTCTATTCCAACGCTTTTTCTTGACGCTGGTAAATGAGGGGCCTTTTCCAGCGCTTTTGCTTGGGCGCTGGAAAATGGTTGGTCTATTCCAGCGCTTTTGGTTTGAGCGCTGGGAAATCCCTATTTTAGCAGCGGCTTAAAAAAACGATGGTATAGACCTCTTATTGTAGCGCTTTTTGCAAGCGCTGGTAAAAAAAGCGCTGGTGTTGATCAAATTTCTTGTAGTGCTCGATGCCCCTCCTTGTCACCAAGTAGCCGAGGAACTTTCCAGAGCTCACTCCGAAAGCACATTTTTCGGCATTGAGGCGCAATTTGTACTTTTTCAGGATCGCAAATACTTCAGAAAGGTGAGAAAGATGATTTTCGGCTTTAAGACTCTTTACGACCATGTCGTCAATATAAGCCTCCATGATCTCTCCGATGAGAAGGCCGAACAGTATGTAAATCATCCGCTGGAATGTAGCCCCAGCGTTCTTGAGGCCGAACGGCATGACGAGGTAGCAGAAAAGACCTCGGGCAGTAATGAAGGACGTTTTTTCCATGTCATCAGGGTTCATTGCTATCTAGTGATAGCCACGATAAGCATCCAAGAAGCTTAACCGAGCGTGACCCGCCGTTGCGTCAACTAGCTGGTCAATCTTCGGTAGTGGCAGACAATCCTTCGGACAAGCATCATTAAGATTGGTGTAGTCTACGCAGACGCGCAACTTTCCATTCTTCTTCTTAACAACCACAGGGTTTGCGAGCCACGTGGGGTACTGAACTTCTTTGATCGCGCCCGCTTCAAGTAGCCTCTCAACCTCTTCGTTCACGGCGTCCGCATGGAAAGCGGTCGATCGTCTCGGCCGTTGAATCACTGGTTTCGCAGACTTTAATACGTTGAGGGAATGCTGTATGACTTGCGGATCAATACCAGGCATGTCATAGGGGGACCATGCAAAGACTTCAATATGATTTTGCAAAAATTCAAAGGTTTCTTTGCGTTCTTCTTCCGGAAGCTCGGCTCCGAGCAAGAAGTACCGAGACGCATCATCGTTGATTGGAATCTTTTCGAGGTCTTCAATTGACTTTTGCGCGGCAGGACTTCCGACGTCTTCAAGGACGGGCTTGTCAGGGACCTCTACCCAATGGACACGAGATGGGTTCGGCGCTTTGCCGACGGCTGATACAAAACATTGCTTGGCTTGCAACTGGTCGCCCAGAAGGTCTTCGGTCCGGCCATCAGCACCGATGTATCGTACTACCTGGTGGAAGGTCGAAGCAACGACTTTGATTGAATGGAACCAGTTGCGCCCAAGGATGGCGTTGTATGGGCTCGGGGCGTCAACCACGACAAATTCCATGGACGTACAAAGTGATCCAGTGATAACGGGTAGAGTGACTTTTCCGACGGGCCATACCGGAGCTCCACTGAAGCCAATCAGGGGGACCTCTGCTGGGAGAAGAGAGGACTCTGGGATATTGAGTTTCTTAAAGAGAGACAAGTACATGACCTCCGCCGAACTTCCTTAATCAACAAGCACCCGTTTGACCGAGTGGGTAGAGATTTGAATGGTGACCACCAGTGCATCGTTGTGAGGCTGTTGGACGCGCTGGAGATCTCGTTCCGTGAATGTAATCGACCAAGGTCGCTCAAGGGTCTTTAGTCGTTTGGGGGCGTTGCCGATGGAAAAGACTTGGGGAGAGTTCTTAGCGAGGTCGAGTTCATGCCGAAGCTTTTTGACGGCTTCCTTTGTTGCCGGACCGTGGATGACGTTGATGACGCCAACCGGCCGAGGATTTTGGTTTGGAACACCGTTATTTTGTTGTCGCCTCGAGGTTTTCGTCCAATCAATGTGGTCATCGAGAAGTCCCTGAGCCGCCAGGTTTTCCAGGAGCGCTTTGTAGGGTGCGCAGGCCGTCGTGTAGTGGCCGAGCTCATTGTGGTAGGAACATCTTTTTCTACTGTTGTCATTCCCCTCCTCAGTGTTTAGCTTTGGAGGGTTCGGCCAAACAAAAAATGGTTCTCGCTCCAACGTCCTAAGGAGGAAATAGATTGGCTCTTTAAACACCGTCGTCTCGGCAACGTAATCGTGTGCCTTTGGAGCCTTCTTGTTCGCCACTTTTATATTATTGACTTGTTTCTTCGGCACCGAGGCTACCACTTGCTTTGGAGCCGCCAGCTGTGGTGTCGGAACATGAAGGCTCGGCGAAATGGTTGAAGTTTGTCCTCCTTGTAGCTCTCGTTCGGCGAGAAATTCTTCGTAGGAACAGAATTGTTCGACTGTCCTCATGAGCTCGTTCATGCCGTGGGGAGCCCGTATCGCCAACTCGTCAAGAATTTTACTCCCAGTCTCCAGTCCATTCTTAAAGTTTCTTGCAGCCCAGTATTGATCAACACCGGGTATCTCATTGAACAGTTGCCAATAACGCTCGGCATATTGCCGAAGCGTTTCGCCAGGTCGCTTCTTCATTTGGGCCAAGGCATCCTCCTCCTTAGCCTGTTTGTTGCTTGTTATGAACCGATAGTTAAAGGCTCGCTCAAGCTCTTTAAAACTATGGATAGATCCCGCTTCCAGTTGATTGAACCACAACAAGCCGAGGCGGCCCAAGCTTGAAGGAAAGGCCTTACACATAATAGCGTCATCATCGGTTACGCAGGAAATGGTATCGCGGTAGCTGATGAGGTGTGTGTAAGCCTCCGTCGTGCTTGGGTCAAACTTCTGGAACTTCGGGAGATGCATACCGACCTTCGGTAACGTAGCCTGGATTTTGGCCGAGAATGGAGATTCGGTCAACTTTCTCAACTGGTACTCGTGCGTCGGCCTTGGTGGACGTCCGTTGCGGTCGTTGCGAGACCGTTTGGAAAGTCGATGATCCCCGTCCCTATCAGTCGCATCCTCGTGCCGACGCCTACTTGCGTCGCGCCTGGCTGTTTCAGGGGATTGGCGTTGGGCGTTTTCTGGCCGACGTTCGGTGTGATAGACCCGGCGGCGGAATGGATCGTCATTTGGCCGAACGACGACGCTCACACTTCTTTCCCGAGGTAGCTTCTGTGTGCTTCGAGAGTCTGTGGAGCGCCTGTCGGTGTCTTTTTTGTTGGGGGCCTCCTCGGGTTCCGCAGCGTACCCTACAGGGTCTTTGCCGTTCCTACGAGACGTTCGGCTCTTTCGCCGTCCTGAGTCGTAGGGAACCAGTGCCTGCGGATTGTCAAGGAGCTCAACTGTGTCATAGCTTTGGGAACCCTGGGAGTATTCGTCCCCTGCCGTTGAGCTGGAGTAGACGGTATGAGGGCTGCCTTCTCGTCTTCCATCCGTTCCGCCCAGACTGATTCCACCGCCCAGGCGTTTGTGGATCGAAGGACGCTGCTGCCCGAAACGAGCGGCGCCTTCGACCCGATTGGCCGTTAAGGGTGGATCCAGACGATCGTGGACGAAGATACGGCGAGGATTGTCGTTTTCACCAAGGGGAGGAGGTGGGGGCAGGTCTCGCCGCCGCCGGCGTCGTCCCTGAGAGTCGGAATGGGAGGCTGGCGGACGGTTGCTCGCCTTGATTCGAGCCATTTCCATTTTTAGAATAGCAACGTCCGCGTTGGTTTGCTCTTGCTGTTGTTCCAACATTTGGACGTAAGCCAGAGCGTCATCGCTCAGGCCGGCTGGACGTGGGATGGAGGTGCTAGCAACGGGAGGCGTGAAGCCTGGAGGATGGGAAGGGGAGACGGTGGATATACCAGCGTCGGAAGTGATGTGAAGAGAGGGATTGTGTTGCTGAAAAGGAGGTGGTGGACCGCCCATTTCAGAGGGGGAGGCGTGGTTGTGAACGTTTGAGGAAAACGAAGAGGAGGAGGAGGAACCACGGGGGAGCCGCCGTGAGTTGTTTGAGAAAAGGAGGGGGTTCACGTCGGGTTCACCAATTTGTGGGGGCTCCGATCAACTGATTCGAGACTTGATCTTGACTCCGTCCTTCGTCCTGCAAAATGAAGCACGACTACAGACCACACCGGAGGTTCCCCGGAATGGCCCTCCGGTGCGAGAATCAATACAGTCGTTTCTGAAAGAATGATAATGAAGAGCTAGGGTTTTTGTTAATAGTGCGTACCTTTCCCCAGGAGGCATAAAGGTCTATTTATAGGGATTTCCTAGCTTGGCTTCCAAGATTATACCCGTGCCTGGCACGTGT
>BPLS01025986.1:0-25349 GCA_019656275.1 Rhododendron kiyosumense
CCCCCCCTCTCTCTCCCTCTCCGTCTCTCTCTCCCTTTTCCTTTCTTTTTTTCCTTTTTACAGTTTACTTTCTTTTTCATTTTTCCTTTTCTTTCCGATTTGGTTTTTTTTTTTCTCATTTTATTTCCTTCTCTTTCTTTTCGGTTTGAATTTCTTTTTCTCCTTAATAATATGTTCAAGTCTTTCTTTTTTTTTTGGAAAGCAGGTTCAAGTCTAATTCTAAGCTTTGTAAAATAATTGAGAGAAAAAAAAGTGTTTCAATTGATCATGTTTGTCCAACTGTTTTATTTTTATTTTTTTGTCCTTTATAGATTAAAAAAAATAGTTACGAAAATAAGTGTTTCAATTTTCAATCCGTTTGAATGGGTGAGAAGATTTTATTTTTCTGATCATTTAATTCTAAAGGGTCATAATTAAATTTTGACTATAGGACTCTCGTTGATTAGCCCTAAGAAAGTTGTAGAATTAAATATCTCGTAGGACTAACCAACGAGAGCCCTAGAATCAAAATTTAATTATGACCTTTTAGAATTAAATGATCAGAAAAATAAAATCTTCTCACCCATTTAAACGGATTAAAATTTGGAATACTTAATTTTTCAACCTTTCTTTTATATATTAAAAAAATGGTTAAAAAATTAAGTGCTCCAAATTTCAATCTGTTTGAACAGATAGAAAGATTTTATTTTTCTGATCATTTTATCCAAAATGGTCATAATTAAATTTTGACTCTAGGACTCTCGTTTATTAGCCCTAAGAAAGTCGTACAACCAAATATTTTAGGACTAACTAACGAGAGTTCTAGAGTCAAAATTGAACTATGACCATTTTGGATAAAGTGATCAGAAAACTAAATCTTTCTATCGATTCCAACAGATTGAAATTTGGAGCACTTAGTTTTTTAACCATATTTTTTAATATATAAACTAAAGGTTGAAAAATTAAGTGTTCCAAATTTTAATCCGTTTGAATGGGTGAGAAGATTTTATTTTTTTGATCATTTAATTCTAAAGGGTTATAATTCATTTTTTTCTCTCAATTACTTTACAAAGCCTAGAATTAAACTTGAACCTATTATTAAAGAGAAAAAAATTCAAACCGGAAAGAATGAAAAAGAAAAAAATGGAAAAAAAAACAAACCGAAAAGAAAAAGAAAAAAAGAAGGAAAAACGAACTGTAAAAGAAAGAAAGAAAAGGAGGGAGAGAGAGAGAGAGGGGGGGCGGGGGTAATTCCGGTAAAGGACAGTGGGGCCCAGGGGGGGTGTGTGTCAGGGGGGGAGTAGCAATTTACTTTACCACACCCATGTCCATAGGTCAAATCATTTCATGGAATAGTTCCATTGCATGTGCTCGGTAATCAATAAGTTGTGAATTACAATTTTTTTCTTTTGTTTTTATTAAAAAAGTTGCATTTTTTACCTAGCGAACTGATCATATTCATACATGCCATTCAAGTGTTTCAATCGCCATGTGAGTAGTCTTCCTACAACCTACAAGGGTAGGAAGCCTTCAAAATTATCTTTGAATTGGACGGTCCAGATTCACCCATGCTATAAACGATTTGTTTTCAGGTTCCGTGAATAAGTCTGTCTCAAGCCAGAAAGCGATAGGAATCCAATTTTTAGCTATAAATATCCTCTCTCTTTTTTGTCAAATGGAGTGTACGCTCAGATATTCGACTCTCAATACAAACAAAAAATATCTATCTAATAAAATACAAGGATCTTTTGGAATATTCCTAAAAAATATTCTTTCTTAATAGTTTAGATTTTTCCTTGACACAAATTTTATTTATCCATACAAACAAATCCAACAGTCCAAATTTCTCCCCAACTTCTATCCTCTACACAATGGCTTTTTCGTAAATACTTTACCTAACAAGGCCTTTTGCCTAACCCCTCCCTTTTGCCCAGTGCCGTACGCCAGCAAAATTCAATTTCAAAATTTGAAAACCCTATCGAGAGCTTCACTGCTCTCTCACCCGAAATCCCCATGCTCCATTTCTCCTACGATCCACCTCCGGCGAGCCCTATGTTTGGTGAGTTCTCTCTCTCCCTCCTTTTCCCCCTCTCTTGGCCCCCTGTTTTCAGCAAAAAAAAAGGCCATTCAGGTCGCCAAACGTGCAGCCAAATGGAATAGGGCTACCCGGCGAAATCTTTAACATGTAGCAAACGATTACTCAATGCTCTCCAGATTTTTTGGTTCAATTTCTATAGTGATTGCTCAACGCTATTTGTTCTAATAACTGAGTTGAATAGACAAAATAGCCAGTTTGCATACCCCATTGAAATATTCTGAGTGCTTAAATTTGTTCCCGTTACTGAGTGCTTAGTTTGGGGCATTGATGCATTATAATGATTACTCAACGCTCTCCGCTTTTGGGTAATGTGATTTGGGGAGTAAACTTATCTTTCAAGCCTCCAAGAAGATGCATTTCTTTTGCTAAAAAATTCAATTTTTTGTGTGTTTATGTGATTTATTTAGAGACGGAGGGAATAGTTAGATTTGGATCCGTTCAATGCAACTTGGTGTTTACGTGATTTGTACGATCATTGGTAGTACCATAGGCACGGGCAAGCACTAGTTAAGGAATATTAGAAGATTACACAATCATAAAATTCAAGGCTCCATTATTATCCTGGTTCACGAACGGGCTCGGCGGCAAGCCGATAACCTTTACGTCACTCAGTGCCATTGATGTGGGTAGTGAAGTAATAAGAGAGGCCTGTTTGTAAACAAAATAGGTTGTTTGGGAGTGGGTTATGAATTGATAGAAAAGGGCGGGATTGTTAAGTAGGGTTTTGGCTTGCTGAAGAAGAAGGCTTTTGTACGTTGACCTGTTGGCTATGGTAGTGCTACAGAGGAGCAATTTTCTACTAGAAGCTTCTATTGGAAGGAGGAGCTGGGGCGTCAGGCTGTTTTTGGAATGGAAGAGAAAGGAGGAATGGGAATGGATCGTCCTGTTAACCTTTTGAAGTAGAGTAGTGGAGTACTATTTTTCAGTTCTACCTTCTCCTTTTTCTTGGTGATGGACGGTGTTTCTGGTCAGGCCAGTTTTTAAAGCCTTTCACACGTTAACAACTTAACATGTAGGGGTAAGGCTGCCAAAAAAAATTGTTAGCCAAGAAGAATTAAACTTTGGGACATTAGGACTTTGTTCATTTGCATGGAATTGATGGAAAAATCAATTTTTTTGTAACTTTATGTGCGTTTACTTATCAGAAAAGTTGTCATTGGCTTGAACTTTTCTAGTGGAAAATTTTTTCTTGCAAATAGGGCTGTAAATGGCCGAGCCAAGCCGATATTTGACGAGCTCGGCTTGAGCCTTAAAGAGCCGAGCCCTTATCAAGTCGAGTTGAGTCATTTACTAAACGAGCCTCTTTAATCGAGCTGAGTCACCCTTAATGAACCGAGTTTTTGTCAAACGAGTACAACCGAGCTCGGCTCGTTCACTAAACGAGCCGAAAACTCGAGCTCGGCTCGTTTACTAAATAAGCCGAGCCGAACCGAGCCTTAACGAGCCGAGCCAAACTCGTGAGCTGCTCTGTCCGTTTACAGCCCTACCTGTAAAATAGGGCTTTTCAAAAGAAAATAATTCTTATTTTCCTGCAAAATTACTTGTCAAGAGAACACACATAAAAAAATAAATGAGCAAACTCCTAAGTCTCAACCCAATACTACTTTGGCCAACCCCTTGGGTTCTCGATTCTACTTTTATGATAAGAAAATGGAGTATTATATCGAAAACATGAATCATGTTACCATGAAATTCTTAATTGAAGAGATGTGGGTATAGTGGGAAATGATTTATGCACTCCCTTTTTTGATTATGGCAATCCTTTTCCTGTCTTTTAGTGAAAAAAATACACACAATACTTTACTAAATGATAAGAAATTGAGTGCCATAAACAAAAAAAGGAGTGCAGAAATTATTTTCCATAGTTGATATGCATAGCTGTCGATATTACTTGTATTATCTTCATCGATATATAGTGAACACTGATTTGCGTCATGAATATATATATATATTTTTTGATAGGCTGCGCCACGAATATGTTGAACTATACAATTGGGAAACCCCGTAAAAGAAATTGTGCATTGCATTCTCCATTTCTTTTCTTAGTTGGTCTTCACGCGTTGTGTATTTGTTGGTGGCTAATTTATCAGATTGGATATAAATCAATACATAACCATAAGTTTCCATCTAAGTAGTATGCCAAATTATTGAATTACAAAACTCTGACGACAAAAGAAACCAAAATTGGAAACAAAATTACCAAAAAAAAATTACAAAGACCATCCTGAGCAATCTAAGCAGCCCAGATTATTGACTTGGTGACAACCAAAGTGGGGAAATTACTTGGCTCTAGCTCTGGCAGCGAGTATCTTGGCAAGCTCCACAACTTTCTCTGTTTTCGGAATAACATCCTTCACAGCAACATTTAAACCAAATCTATGCGCCCATCCGAACAAACCGGGTGTCTTGGTTGCGTCGAGGATCTTTAAATCGGTCATCTTCTCCGTCGCTCTAACCCATCCCAAGAAGCTCCCGAGGATTATGTCAAGGTATCCAATGGTGTCACCGCCGAAGAAGTCCTTTCCCTTGCCACATTTCGCGAAAGCATCCTCCAATAGCATGATCCCTTCCATAAATTTCTCTAGTGCGGCCGCTATTGCCACCTCTCCTTCTGCGTTATGCAGCCCCCTCAGTAACGGCCACCACTGCACGCACAATCAGGTACTTACTTTAATTGCATACATACAATCAGGAACGTTTTCACTAACCAATAAGTTATGGACAACTTCTTGTTATTCAAAAATGTCAAGTTGTTCCCACTAACCCCATAAATTGTAAATGGTATATGGGCAGGTAAAAGGGAAAAATAGAGATGAGGAAAAAATGAAGAGGAAGAAAGTAAACAACATGAATAAATACAATAACTTGTAGTCCAAAATTTTTAATGAAAACGCCCCTGTTAAGGTAGGGAGCGTTCAAAATTAAGTCCGCTACTTGACTCAAACAGTCAAACTTATATCAAACCAAGTTCGATTTTAACTTTTAATCAAATCAAAAGAGACTCAAATCATGTACTTCAATTTTAATCATGTACCCCCTCAATTTACAATTACAAGATTAATAAAAAAAAACTTACTTTAATCTATACTAAGATTTGGGTTTGACTGGTTCATGAGAAATAAAGCTTAAACTAAAATGTTTACAAATATTAAAATAAAAAAATGATTAAAGACCGAAGATGTTATCAGCAAAGCAAAGCCAAAAAGCGAAAGGAATCCATTTTTTAGCTACAAATGAAGTCAAACCAGAAGCAAACCTCAGCATCAAGGTAAGCAGCCCAGAACCGGGCCATGGCCCGATCGTATGGATCCAAAGGGAAAATACGCGGGCCATCGGTCCACACATCGAGAATATACTGCATAATAACGAGGGACTCGCAAATGGAGTTTCCCCCATGGATTAAAACAGGGACTTTCTTGTGAACCGGGTTCAATTTTAGAAGCAACTCACTCTTGGTCAGGAATGGGAATGACTCCTCGAGAAACTCGTAGTGGACGGATTTCAAGTTGAGGACGATTTGAACCCGGTTCGTGAATGGGCTCAGCGGTGCGCCCAGAACCTTTACGTCGCTCAGTGCCATTGATGTGGTTAGTGAAGTAAATAGAATAGAGGACTGTTTGTAAATGGAATAGAGGTTGTTTGGGAGTGGGTATGGATTGATAGCAAAAGGAGCGATTGTTATTTATAGTTGGGTTTTGGCTAGCTGAAGAAGAAGGCGTTTGATGACCTGTGGCGTCATTGAATGCGTCAGGCTATTTTAGGAATGGAAGAGGAAGGAGGAAAAGGACTGGATCGTCCTGTTAGTAGAGTATTTTTCTTCGATTCTACCTTCTCCTCCTCCTCCTCCTTCTTCTTCTTCTTCTGTTTTTTTTTTTGGTAGTGCAGTATGGGTTAACTTGCACGTACTTCGGACTAATATCTAAAGTGCCTCTCAAAGCTGTTTCACACGCGTTAGGTAGCCCCAAGAATTGCTGATAAGAAGAACCAAACCTTAGACTCTCAATATGAACAAACTCTCAAGTCTCAACCCAAAACCACTTTGGCCAAAACGAACAGGGTTTCTAATATGATAAGAATGACGTATTTAGGGACGGAACCAGGATTTTACCTTAGTAGTGGCAAAATGTATACAAAAAATAATAATAAGATGAATTACAATATTAATAGTCATCGACTCTACAAAAAATTAAAGCACCATAACAAAAACTATAGTAAACAATAGCTGTCATTTGCACAAGGAGTACAAAAAAAGACTAACTTCAATTTTTTTAGGTTATATATATAAGTTGTTTTAGAGTTAAAGAGTGAAGTTTTTTTTCCCCTTAATTATACCTCATCCTTTATATTATTTCACTTTGGCCCATTGCATTGAGTTTTAGAATACTTTTTTGGGTCTATTTTCTTGAAAAAAGGGGAAAATGACCGCCCAGGGCGCGTTCGTTGCATCATTGAATGCGTCAGGCTGTTTTTGGAATAGAAGAGGAAGGAGGAATGGGACTGGATTGTCCTGTTAATCTTTTGAAGTAGAGTAGTGGAGTACTATTTTTCAATTCTACCTTCTCCTTTTTCCTGGTGGTGGACGGTGTTTCTGGTCAGGCTAGTTTTTAAAAAGCCTTTCACATGTTTACGTGTAGGGGTAAGGCTGCCAAAAAAAAAATATTGACAAGAAGAATTAAATTTGAGACATTAGGACTTTGTTCATTTGCATGGAATTGATGGAAAAATCAATTTTTTTGTAACTTTCTGTGTGTTTAGTTATCAAAAAAGTTGTCATTGGCTTGAACTTTTCAGTGGAAAATTTTTTCTTGCAAATATGGCTGTAAACGAGCCAAGCCAAGCCAAGATTTGATGAGTTTGGCTCGTTTACTAAACGAGTCCAAAATTCGAGCTCGAGCCCTTAACGAGCCAAGCCCTTATCGAGCCGAGTTGAGTCATTTACTAAACGAGCCTCTTTAATCGAGCCGAGTCGCCTTTAATGAACTGAGCTTTTGTCAAACGAGTACAGTTGAGCTTGGCTCGTTTACTAAACGGGCCAAAAACTCGAACTTAAGCTCAGCTCGTTTACTAAATAAGCCGAGCCTTAACGAGTCGAGCCGAGCTCGCGAGCTGCTCCATCCGTTTACAACCCTACCTGCAAAATAGGTCTTGTCAAAAGAAAAGAATTCTTATTTTCCTGCAAAATTACTTGTCAAGAGAACACACACAAAAAAATAAATGAACAAACTCCTAAATCTCAACCCAACACCACTTTGGCCAACCCCTTGGGTTCTCAATTCTACTTTTATGATAAGAAATGGAGTATTATATCGAAAACATGAATCATGTTACCATGAAATTCTTAATTGAAGAGATGTGTGTATAGTGGGAAATGATTTCTGCACTTCCTTGTTTTGATTATGGCAGTCATTTTCTTGTTTTTTAGTGAGAAAAATACACACAAAAACTTCACTAAAACACAAAAAATTGAATGCCATAAACAAAAAAGGGGATGCAAAAATCATTTTCCATAGTTGATATGCATAGCTGTCGATATTACTTGTATTATCTTCATCGATATATAGTGAACACTGATTTGCATCATGAATATGTATTTTTTTTTTTGATAGGCAGCGCCATGAATATGTTGAACTATACAATTGGGAAACCCCGTAAAAGAAACTGTGCATTGCATTCTTCATTTCTTTTCTTAGTTGGTCTTCGCGCATTGTGTATTTGTTGGTTTGGCTAATTTATCAGATTGGATACAAATCAATACATAACCATAAGTTTCCATATAAGTAGTATGCCAAATTATTGAATTACAAAACTCTGAAGAAAAAAGAAACCAAAATTGGAAACAAAATTACCCAAAAAAAAATTACAGAGACCATCCTGAGCAATCTAAGCAGTCTAAGGATTGAGAGACTGTCACACCTCTTTGTAGTCTTGATTATTCATCACCATTGTGAACTTCTCCATCAAGCACCAACATTGAGAACTGAAGTTATTTTATTCAAAGGATGTTGTGTTGTGTTATTGTGACCAGGGCCGTCCCCGAGATTTTGGGGGCCTAAGACAGATGTAGACAATAAGGCCATTAATATAATTTATGAAAATAAAATAATAAGCAGATAAATGATTTTTTCAAAGCCAAATGCATGTATTCAACAAGGAAAAAACCCATACAAATACTAATTTCTGATCTTGTTTTCTCTCCTTTGATCTCTAATTCATCTTCTTCTTTTTTATTTCACCTTCTTTTTTATTTTGTGTTCATGAAAGGAGATTAAAGCTGTAAGGATAAAATATGCACAAAACTTATCGAAGAACCCACCACATGCGATCATTTTCCAAGGGGCTTTACATGAAGACAGGTTCGCCCGCCATCTGCCTTTTCTTTTTCCTTTTTTGTTTCCTACTCAATCTGCAGGTTGGGCCCAACCATTGGGCTTTTTTCCCTTTAGTGTAAAATAGGTTCTTTGTGGTTTTAAAATGGGCCCCTAGTGTTGTTATACCTAAAATGATTGGACATATATAATGGGTACCCAAAAAAATAGAAGACTCTAGTTTTTACATATTTTTGGGGGTTTAAGGCGCACCTCTTCGGCCTTAGCCCAGAGCCGGCACTAATTGTGACCTAATTTTTTTAAGATTGAAGAAGCATCAACGCTAACTTCGAACCTATCCCAGTTGTGTTGCTTGGCTAGTGATAGCCCATCAAACATTGCCCTATGATTCCCGCTGCAAGAGTCGAACAGAACCAGATCAAAAGAGCTTTGTGGCTGAAAGTGTTGTTGGGCTTGAAGGGATTGAAGTTGGATTTTCAAAAGCAGGGCCTATTGGAGTCCGGCTCCTCTCCAATCGCATAGGAATTGGAGGATCCTTCAATTCCACATCCAAAGGTCAGGATTAATCCATTAACTTATCTATTTCTTTTCCTTTCCTAATTTTACCTCAAGTGCTACCCAATTACCTAATATGACTTCCCTTCATTATCTAAGGTTTTCCCTTCAGTACTTAAGTGGTGGTGCTTTTATAGTTTGGATGGATGAACTTTTATCTTCTATGAAGCCTTTATATTTTTATTTTTATTTTTATTTTTATAATTGATTGGAGCTTCACAAATCTAAAATCCAAACAGAGTTAGAAAAACGCAAATTAGCATCGAGACTACGATCCATCTTCACCTCCACCAAGAATCTTCCCTTCGTTAGTAGCAACTTTCTACCACAAAAATGAGGTCATTTTTTTAAAAAGAGATACTTTGTTGACAAAAGAACACATGATGGGTAATAGACAAATACTTAAGAGGAAGTGTTAACAGAGATAATAGGGTGCCCGTAGAGTATTACGTGAGTTAAAATTAGGAAAGAAAAAAACAGATTTGTTAATGGATTAATCCTGACCTTTGAATGTAGAATTGAAGGATCCTAGAATTCTTATAGGATTAGAGAGGAGTCGGACTCCCGATAGATGGAAAAAAGGAGGTTTGCAAGAGGAGAGAGATGAAACAGGTTTTGGATCCTTGATTAGTCCTCCTGCTACTACTGTGTCGAGCCTATCCACGGCTCCATCAGTGTTGATCTTAACCGAGCCCATTGGTGGAGGCTCCATCCGACCATTTTTTCAAGATAAGCTCTTGCCGGTTTGTTAATGAAAAACGGTAACGTACCATTCAGTTCCCCGGGCCAAAACGCCATGACGGGTGAAGAATCTGGATTCGAGTGGAATATTAACGGGGTTCGAATAAAAGTGGAGTCTATTGCAGTTAGCCCAAATACACCAACAACAAAGAGGGAAAATGATGGACCAAGGAACACCGAAAGAATGAAGAGCTTTGGAACATCACTTTGACTTGTCTGGACAAATGGGACAAAAAGGATTGGGGGTGATGTTGTGAGCAAACAGATTGTGTTTAGTCGCGAGATGATCACAAGCGACTAACCAGATGAAGTGGATGACACGAGGGTTAGCGACTTAGCGGGGATTTTCCAAAGCCATTTCCGATCTTCATAAGGAGCGGTATTGGACAAATTTTTACCGAGTTCATAACCATGCTTGCTACTGAAAAGACCAGAAGTAGAGTTCCAACATATGCGATCAGGTACAGAATTTGACAACTTGAAAAAATTCCCAAGAATCATGTTTTTAATGTTCGAGGGGGAAAACAAAGGGAGTGTTATCCAGTGCCCAGGAGCCCCTGTCCCACAAATCCGGCACTGCTAAATCGCGATCGCGAATGGTCAAAGGGCCCTCTATCATACTGCGAAGAGGGCCTTCTCCCGACCAATTATCAAACCAGAAATTTGTGGAGGTACCACTACAGACCACAACTCTTGCCCCTTTCATGAATAGGTCGCTCCCTTTACAAACACGTCTCCAAATAATGGTTACTAATCAGTGTTGCCGTATTTGCCTTTAAGGACTTTGGTCCAAAGCGACTCAGGTTCATAGGGTAATCGATTTCCAATTGAGTTTTTCGATAGCCACTTTAGCCAAATGGGAACTGCGGATACCATGGCCCCCCCGGAAGCCTTGGGCTTAGTGACCTTATACCAACTCTAAACGAGAATTTATTTTTCAAAAAAACACACAAACGGAATTTATTGACCAGTAAGTACCCAGTTCTGCAGCAACATTACGAAATATGAAGGATTTCGGAGTACCTTGTCTTGCCTAGGTAAAAGTCCTAGATACAAGCATTACCATAACCTAAGTATACCTAATTTGCAACTTGTTCCAGCCATTTCTTAAAGGTATGATGAGTTAGATCAAAAAATTGAACACAGCACTGGGTCACAAGCCCTCGAAATAACAAAGACACCAAAAACAGCTACAAATAGGACCAATTACTAAATTACAAACTCAGGCCTAGTTCTGCTAAGGGAAATAAGTTCTTATTTTTTGAGTTAAATGTGATATATAGTGGGAGAATGACCTATCACGTAAAGCTTAAAAAATACTCCTAAGAACCTTAGCGGAACAGGGCCTGAGAAGAAAAACATACCGAAATTGAAAAAAAAAAAAAGACCATCTTGAGCAATCTAAACAGTCCAAATTATTGACTTTAGTTGACAACCGAATTGGACAATGCAATTGGAAAATTACTGGGCTTTAGCTCTGGTAGCTAACATCTTGATAAGCTCCACATGCTTCTATGTTTCCAGAATAACATCCTTCACAGCAGCAATTGAACCAAACCTATGAGCCCATCCGAATAGACTGGGTGTCTTGGATTCGTCCAGAATCTTTATATCGGTCAACTTCATCATTATTCTTAGCCACCCCAAGTAGCCCCCGAAGGCTATGTCGAGGTATCCGATGGTGTCACCACCAAAAAAGGCCTTTCCCTTGCCACATTTCGCGAAAGCATCCTCCAACGGCATGATCACTTCCATAACTTGCTCTAGTGCAGCCGCTTTTGCCTCCTATCCCTCTGCATTTCGCAACCCCCTCAATGGCGGCCACAACTGCACAATCATGTATATTACGTACATACAATCAAGTGTTTTTGTTATCCTATAAGTTATGGACAACTTCTTGTTGTCCAAAAATGTCAAGTTGTTTTCACTAACCTATAAGTTATAGATTATGTGCGGGTGAAAGAAAAAAATAGAGAGGAAAAATATGGGGGGAATGAAGAGCAAGAAGTTGTGGATTTGTGTGAACAACGTTACAAAATGCAATAACTTGTAGTTCAAAAATTTTAGTGCAAACGCCACAATGGGTGCTTTATGAAATTTCCTTTTGAAATAATAATTTTTTGTCATAGAGAAAAATCATTTGCCGCCTCTTATAAGTACAAAACTGAAGACTCTGTATTTAGCAAACTGATCATATTCATACATGCCATTTAGAGGTGGCAATCATAACCCATATTTTAGAATCCGTCCAAATCCGCCCATTTATAACCCAACCCAACCCACCCATATTGTATAATGGGTTGATATGGGTTGAACTCATATCAACCCATATTTACATGGGTTTAGATGGGTTAAAAATGAGTTCAATGTGGGTTAGAAGTAAAAGACCCAAACTTGGGTTTGGAAATTAAATTTCCGAAAGACTAGACTCTCTTCTTTCGCCTGCTTCGTCTTCAATATTAGCCCCTGAGAACTGATGTCTAGCTCTCCGATCCACTGGACTATCTTCTTTTGGGAAATCACTGCATTTCCGGAATTTTTTAAATTAAAGCTAGTATAAATACTGGAGATAAAATTAGAAAAATTATTCATTGTCCGATAATATTGTAGTTGTTAAAAAATACATTAAAATGAAATGTATTTATAAGATCATACGTAGAATTTGGATTTTTTGCGGCATTACATGGGGTATTGTTCATTGGTCATTGAACAAGTGTTGGCCGAATTGAAAGAAAGAAAATAAAAAAATTATAAACTTATTTTCGCGCGCACGACTCTCTCGGCCATCTTTCTCTTATTCTCTCACTACAATCCATTCCCCCTTTACTGGCCCCTTGTATGGACCATGTGCGAGATATAGGGCTGGGAAACTGATTCAGTGCTTTACAATTGATAGTCCATCCGTGATACCTTGGATGGACAAACTTGAATTCATTCGACCACTATTTCGTTTCAACACCGCGTAAAAATTAAAATTCGACTTTGCCTTTTTTTATCGTCCAAGCATCCAAAACTCCTTTTTTTTTCGTTTTGTTCTTATTCAACTTTTTTCATGTTTGTTGTTTTGCGACAAGTATTTTATGATTTTTGATTCGCTCCAATCAGAAATGTAAAAAATTATGACTTTTACCCAAATATTTTTAAAAACAAGAAGTAGCTGAGGAGGAGTAACTGTGTTAGGGTGTTGAAAGGCGCAGTAAAGGAGAAACCGTGCTTCTTCTTCTTTTTTTAATTTTTGCTGTTGATAATCGGTATTTTGGAGGTCATGAATTTGGGTTCGTCAATGTGGAGCTAATTCCCGTTTGTACTATACCTATGAGACTTGTGGCAACTTCAGCATCGAGGCAATGTGCCTTAAACTTATTACGGATGAAGAGTGTCTCCTCAGCAATTTTTAAAAATTATGGGTTTTTTTCCTCTTTGATTTTGAAAGGTTCATAGATGTGCTATTTTTATTTGGCAAGTTTGAGTTTCGATATAGGACAATTTGTTTTTTTATCAATACATAAAAACGGGCCGGGTTGGGTGGGTTTGGGTTTGACTTAACCCATATTTGACCCGCAACCCATTTCAACCCGCCCAAACCGGCCCGTTTGCCACCCCTAATGCCATTCAAGTGTTTCAATCGCCATGTGAGCAGTCTGCCTACAAGGGTAAGAAGCCTTCAAAATTAAGTCCACTCTTTGAATTGGACGGTCCAGATTTACCCACACTATAACGAGTTTGTTTATAGGCTCCGTAAATAAGTCTGTTTGAAGCCAAAGAGCGATAGGAATCCAGTTTTTAGCTACAAATATTCTTCCTTTTTTTTTTTTTGTCAAATGGAGTGCACGCTCGAATATTCGACTCTCAATGCAAACGAAAAATCTTAAGGAATACTAGAAGATTACACGATCGTAAACTTCAAGGCTCTAATATTAATAATTGATTGAGCATTAATTGAACTACACATAATATAGTATCAAAAGTCAAACCAGAAGCATACCTTATCATCAACATAAGGAGCCCAGAACAGGGCCATGGCCTGGTCGTACAAATCTAAAGGGAGAATACCCGGGCCATCGGTTCACACCTCGACAATATATACCGCACGATAATGACAGACTCGCAAATGGGTTTTTCCCCATGGATCATAACAGGGATCTTCTTGTAAACCAGGTTTGATTTCTGTACCAACTTGCTCTTGACAAAATTGAGGGACGTGAATTTCTCCTCAAGGACCTCCTAGCTAGTTGACGGATTTCAAGTTGAGAACTATCTGAACCCAGTTCACGAACAAGCTCAGCGGCGTGCCAATAACCTTTACGTCGCTCAGTGCCATTGATGTAGGTAAGGATGGAACCAGGGGGGTCTAGTGGCAGCGACAACCACGACAAGAATTTTATAAATTGTAATTATTACATGTATAAAAAAGAAATTTATCCCCAACATATATAGTTTTGCCACCACTAAGTTTTTTTCTTTATTTTTTGTTATATACTATTGCTAAATCTTTTTTTTTTTTTCAAGAAAGGAGACCCAAAAAAGTATTTCAAAACTAAATTCAATGGGTCAAAATGAAATAATATAAAGGATGAGCTATAATTAAGGGAAAAAAAAACTTCACACTTTAACTCTAAAACAACTTATATAACCTAAAAATTAAAGTTAGTCTTTTTTTGTACTCCTAAAAATGACAAATATCATTTATTATAATTTTTGTTATGTTGTTTTAATCTTTTTGTAGAGTCAATGACTATTAATATTGTAATTTATCTTTTTATTTTTTTGGTATACATTTTGCCACTGATAGGATAAAATTCCAATTCCATCCCTGATCGGAGAGGACCCCATCACCCGTAATAAAACGTCGGGAAAAAAACTGAAATGGTTCCTGTAGTTAAATGTTTGTGTCAACTTGGTCCCTGTAGTTGTAATTGGCTCAATTTATACTCTATACTTTCCATTTGTTCCACTTTGGTCCAATTGCTAACAGTCGTTAGTTCGCTGTTAATCCTTTTAAATAAAGACAAAAATAAGCTAATAAAGACAAAACTAAACCAATAAGTCAATTTTTTCGTCTTTACTCCAAAAAAAATGGATTTTGATGGTAACTTTTTACTTTTTAGGTTTCTCTCGTCATAATGAAGCAATAATTCGGAAAAAATTGAATAAGGACAAAAAAAATAAGCCACTTGGCTTATTTAGCCTAACAATTCCTGAGTTTATGTAATATTCTGACTTTTGGACATGGTTCTTTATCATGTTGTGACTTTTAGATCTATATCATGTTATGACTTTTGAACATGGTTCTATATGCATTTTCAGTAATATGCAGAAAAATAAGGCATCTTAGTATTTGTCTACAAGTTAAATAAGTAGACAATACCAATGGTTATGTTACCTCATAGTTGATCATGAAAATGTTGAATTAGAGGGCAACTTTTTGCGGAAAACTATAGCCAAATTTCTTCTCAGGTGCCTCCTTATCAATGGAGAATAGAAGAATGAGCTGTGTTTCGGGCGGGGTCGAATATGTGCTTCGAACGGTTAAGGGTTCATTTTCTGTTAAAAATCAGATTTTGGTTCGGGGTCCGGGTTGGTATGTTTCTTACTTGACCCAACTAATTCATAAAGATTAATTCAATTTTTAGTTGGACCCGACCCGACGTAAAGAATCAGGATCGCGGACAGTTCTTACCCATTTTCGGTTTGGTTTGCGGGCCTAAAACATTTCTTACCTACCATGTCGGGTCGGGTTCGAGGGTCAAACCCGACCGCCCGACCTGTGCACACCCCTAATATTAGGGCAATAGGGGAATAAGAGAATTACTATTTTAACCCCCAAAAAAGGGGCCGTTTGATTTTGCTATTGAAAGGACTAACGGCGGTTAGTAATTGGACCAAGTTGAAAAAAATGGAAAGTACAGAGTTTAAATTGAGCCAATTATAACTACAGGGACCAAATTGTCGTAAACATTTAACTATATAGACCATTTCAATTTTTTTCCCTAAAACGTCATATGGATTGGAATTCTTGGCGTGCTCGCCCTATCAGATTTTCGTGGGTCCGTCCGACTAAATATCTTTCGTGTTTCCAAAATTCCAAGCAGTAGTTGGTGCAAAAAAAAAAAAAGCAGTAGTTGGTGCAACTTTCAAATTATGGGGTTAACTTTCTCGATTTTTCTCCAAAAATTATTTTAGAGTTGATTCTAAAGTTGGAACTTTTTCTAAAGTTAAAACTTTGAACTCTGAGGACGGGGACAACCAACTACACTGACCACTTTTCTTTATGATTGCCAATAGCATTATCATATGGGCCCCACTTGAAGTAAGTTTCGAGAGAGAGATGAGTTGAGATGAAGTAATTGACGAGAGAGATGCGATTGGGACAGACATTTGGTTCAACTTGGCAACCCGTGAGTCTTTATCCGTCAATTTTTTTTTCCTTTCTGGTCAGTCTGAGACTCTGAGGAAGAGACCCACTCATGTTTGAAATAAGGGAAAATGACAGCTAAGGACGTGTTTTGATAATTAATAGCCGCCAAGAGAATTTTCAGCATTAACAAATATTCTTAGCATGTCCTTAGCGGGTATTAATTATCAAAATACATCCTGAACCATCATTTTCCCTTGAAATAACCCATCCAATCACATGTTTTTACATTTTAACTCAAAATTTTCAATTCAAAATTGTGAACCAAACACAGTTACATCTCTTACTCCTAATATCCTGAGATATTTGCTCTACCAAGTTTACTATGCATTAGCTCAGATGGCATCACTCACCGCCTTTCTTAGTAGAAGCTTGGGTTTGAGCTTCATAAGAGACGGTTGGTTAGGGTTTAGGACTATGGAGTATGGACAACCTTTGAATCTTTTGAGAACTAATTTACTAACTCTCTACTAACCTCCACTAATGTACATAATATTGAAAATAAAAAATCAGTATTGAAAAAAAAAAATCAGTATGCATTTAGACTTTGGGGTTTGGCACAATGGTCATGTTCCTAGGAGTAGGATACACAAACGTATGGTTTCAAAGAGTACTGTTGGATTAAAACCCGAAGGGGTTTGAGCAGGTGGACAAGAGAAAGCTATAATAAGTGTTTATCCTCCACAAGGTTGTGTGTTCGAATTCCACGGAGGCCAAACATTCCAATCTTAGGGCCATTGAAAAGTTAGTCCAGTCGTTAACTTCAGCGCCTCAATATTAGTCGAGAAGCGTACAAGCTGTCCTAGACCTTCGGTTAATTAAAATAGAGTCTTTGAATTAAAGAGTGCTAGGATAATAATTGATCGCGATCATAAAAAACACAAATGTAGAAACTTTCAATCCAAATATATTACTATTATGGGAAGTCTTTTGGTACTTTTGTGCCACACCGTACATGCATCCTAATGCGACACAGTTTGAAATGCAAAATGGGTACTGTAGAAGGAAGAAATGAAACGAAGTCACGTCTGCTCCTAATTTAGAATCGAACAAATTAAGAATCCAACGCTGTCTTAGCTAGACAATGATCGAGCTGGCTCAATGATCCCGCAAGGGAACTTTCATTCTATGGTGCATTATCTGCCTGCGCCACGCCCTGTGGCATGGTTTATTGTGGCATTTAGTTTTTTGTCGGTAAACTTAATTTAACTATTACAATCCATTGGCAATAAGACAATGAAAACATGGTATGGTAATAACTAATAATGAATGAAATGGGCAAGGGAAACCCAACTTGCAAAATGTCCTAAACATCAACTTTCAAAATAGAACAACTACAAAAAACATCTCTACCAACATGAAGCAAGTAAGAAAATGGCGAATTTCCGTTTGACCAAAAAAAAAAGTAAGAAAATGGCACAAGAGGCTGTGAAGCAAGGATGGAACCAGAGGGGTTTAGTGGTAGCAGCTGCCACGACAAGAATTTTAGAAATTGTAATTATTATATGTATAAAAAAATTATCCTCCCCAACATATATAGTTTCGCCACCGATTGTAACGCCCCGATTTTTTGGGAGCAATATAAAATAATTTCTTAAGAAAATTTTGCTAAGTAAGTATGATTTTCCAAAAGGTGAAATTACACGAAAACCCCCTCATCTATTCGGTTTAGACACAGATACCTCCTAACCTTTAAAAACGTCCATACACACCCCCTCATCTTCTACCGTTACCCAAGGAGCACCCTTCCATTTGAGTACCGTTTGTTGCAAGGCACATGTCAATACTTTTCCCAAATTTTAGACAAAAATGCCCTTTAACGGCAACATATACCCAGCTCACTCTATATCAAAGATTCCCTCTCTCACTCTCTCTCTCTCTCTCTCTCCTACGACAACCATGGAAGCTGGCAAGTGGCAACAATAGCTATAGTAGCCATCATAGCCGCACCAACAACAGATCTAATAGTTGCAGTTAGAGCTACAACTCCAACCAAACTCAAAACTGGGTTGATTTCTATTGCCGTTATAGAGAAAAAGACCCCTTGAGGACTTCAAATACAAAATGGATGACAAGCAAATGGTATAAATGCTATACGGGAGAGAGTGAGGTGCATGCATGCATGTGGTATAAATGCATGCATATATGTATTTTAGAGAAAAAAATAGTATTAAGAAAGTAATTCTAATAATAATATTATTAATGCTATTAATAATATTAACGCTATTATTAAAAAAAATAGGGTCGAAAATCCGGGTCATTACACCGCTAGATTTTTTTCTTTATTTTTTGTTTTATACTATTCCTAAATCTTCTTTTTTTTTTCCAAGAAAAAGAGACCCAAAAAAGTATTCCAAAACTAAATGCAATGGGCCAAAGTGAAATAATATAAAGGATGAGGTATAATTAGGGGAAAAAAAAACTTCACACTTTAACTCTAAAACAATTTATATAACCTAAAAAAATTAAAGTTAGTCTTTTTTTTTGTAATCCTTATGCAAATGACAAATATTATTTTACTATAGTTTTTGTTATGTTGTTTTAATTTTTTGTAGAGTCGATGACTATTAATATTGTAATTCATCTTTTTATTTTTTTAGTATACATTTTGCCACTACTAGGGTAAAATTCTGGTTCCGTCCCTTAATACCTGCACCTTTTAATACTCTTTACAAACAGCCCCGTGTTACTTCAAGACCCGGATCAATGGCACCGAGAGATGTGAACATTCTGGGCGCGGCGACCAGCTCGTACGTGAACTAGGTTCAGATTGCCCTCAATTTGAAACATGTCGACTACGAATTTCTTGAGGAGACGTTTGGGTCCAAGAGTGAGCTGCTACTGAAATCGAATTCGGTTCATAAGAAAATTCCGGTCATGATTCATGGGGGAAACCCATTTGCATTCCTTGTGTCATTGAATGCGTCAGGCTGTTTTGGAATGGAAGAGGAAGGAGGAATGGGACTGGATCGTCCTGTTAACCTTTTGAAGTAGAGTAATGGAGTACTTTCAATTCTACCTTCTCCTTTTTCCTGGTGATGGACGGTGTTTCTGGTCAGGCTAGTTTTTAAAGCCTTTCACACGTTAACGTGTAGGGGTAAGGCTGCCAAAAAAAATTGTTAAGAATAAAAAATTAAACTTGAGACATTAGGACTTTGCATGGAATTGATGGAAAAATCAATTTTTATGTAACTTTCTGTGTATTTACTTATCAGAAAAGTTGTCACTGGCTTGAACTTCTCTAGTGGAAAACATGAATCATGTTACCATGAAATTCTTAATTGAAGAGATGTGTGTGTATAGTGCCATAAACAAAAAAGGGAGTGTAGAAATTATTTTCCATAGTTGATATAAATAACTGTCGATATTACTTGTATTATCTTCGTCGATATATAGTGAACACTTATTTGCGTCATGAATATGTTTTTTTTTTGTTTGGATAGGCTGCGCCATGAATATGTTGAACTATACAATTGGGAAACCCCATAAAAAAAAAAACTGTGCGTTGCATTTTTCATTTCTTTTCTTAGTTGGTCTTTGCGCGTTGTGTATTTGTTGGTTTGGATAATTTATCAGATTGGATATAAATCAATACATAACCACAAGTTTCCATATAAGTAGCATGCCAAATTATTGAATTACAAAACTCTGAAGAAAAAAGAAACCAAAATTCGAAACAGAATTACCAAAAAAAAAAAATTACAGAGACCATCCTGAGCAATCTAAGCGGCCCAGATTATTGACTTGGTGACAACCAAATTGGGGAAATTATTGGGCTCTAGCTATAGCAGCAAATGTCTTGGCAAGCTCCACAACCTTATCCGTTTTCGGAATAACATCCTTCACAGCGGCATTTGACCCAAATCTATGCACCCATCCAAATAGACCGGGTGTCTTGGTTGTGTCAAGGATCTTTAAATCGGTCATCTTCTCCGTCGCTCTCAGCCACCCAAGAAGCCCCCGAGGATTATGTCGAGGTATCCAATGGTGTCACCGCCGAAGAAGTCCTTTCCCTTGCCACATTTTGCGAAAGCATCCTCCAACAGCATGATCCCTTCCATAAATTTCTCAAGTGCGGCCGCTATTGCCACCTCTCCTTCTGCATTATGCAGCCCCCTCAGTAACGGCCACCACTGCACGCACAATCATGTACTTACATTAATTGCATACATACAATCAGGAACGTTTCCGATAACCAATAAGTTATGGGCAACTTCTTGTTATTCAAAAATGTCAAGTTGTTCTCATTAACCCCATAAATTGTTAATGGTATATGGGCACGTAAAAGGGAAAAATAGAGATGAAGAAAAAATGAAGAGGAAGAAGTAAACAACATAAATAAATGCAATAACTTATAATCCGAAATTTTTAATGAAAACGCCCCTGTTAAGGTAGGGAGCCTTCAAAATTAAGTCCACTATTTGACTCAAACAGTCAAACTTATACCAAACCAAGTTCGATTTTAACTTTTAATCAAATCAAAAGAGACTCAAATCATGTACTTCAATTTTAATCATGTACCCCCTCAATTTACAATTACAAGATTAATAAAAAAAACTTACTTTAATCTATACTAAGATTTGGGTTTGACTGGTTCATAAGAAATAAAGCTTATACTAAAATGTTTACAAATATTAAACTAAAAAAAATGATTAAAGACCGAAGATATCAGCAAAGCAAAGCCAAAAAGCGAAATGAATCCATTTTTTTAGCTACAAATGAAGTCAAACCAGAAGCACACCTCTGCATCAAGGTAAGCAGCCCAGAACCGGGCCATGGCCCGATCGTACGGATCCAAAGGGAGAATACCTGGGCCATCGGTCCACACATCGAGAATATACTGCACAATAACGAGAGACTCGCAAATGGGCTTTCCCCCATGAAAAAAAACAGGGACTTTCTTGTGAACCGGGTTCGATTTCAAAAGCAACTCACTCTTGGTCAGGAATGGGAATGACTCCTTGAGAAACTCGTAATGGACGGATTTCAAGTTGAGGGCAATTTGAACCCGGTTCGTGAATGGGCTCAGCGGTGCGCCCACAACCCTTACGTCGCTCGGTGCCATTGATGAGGTTAGTGAAGTAAATAGAATAGAGGACTGTTTGTAAATGGAATAGAGGTTGTTTGGGAGTGGGTATGGATTGATAGAAGAAGGAGGGATTGTTATTTATAGTTGGGTTTTGGCTAGGTGAAGAAGAAGGCGTTTGATGACCTGTGGCGTCATTGAATGCGTAAGGCTATTTTTGGAATGGAAGAGGAAGGAGGAAAAGGACTGGATCGTCCTGTTAATAGAGTATTCTTCTTCGATTCTACCTCCTCCTCCTCCTTCTTCTTCTTCTTCTTAGTCTTCTTCTTTTTTTTGGTAGTGTAGAGCGTTTTGGATTAACTTGCATGTACTTCGGACTAATACCTAAAGTGCCTCTCATAAACGTTTCACACGCGTTAGGCAGCCCTAAGAATTACTGATAAGAAGAACCAAACCTTAAACTCTCAAAATGAACAAACTCTCAAGTCTCAGTCCAAAACCACTTTTGCCAAAACGAACAGGGTTTCTAATATGATAAGAAATGATGAATTCAGGGACGAAACCGGGATTTTACTTTAGTAGTGGCGAAATGTATACTAAAAAAATAATAAGATGAATTACAATATTAACAATCATCGACTCTACAAAAAATTAAAGCACCATAACAAAAACTATAGTAAATAAAGTTGTCATTTGCACAATGAGTACAAAAAAAGACTAACTTCAATTTTTTTAGGTTATATATATAAGTTGTTTTAGAGTTAAAGTGTGAAGTTTTTTTTTCCCTTAATTATACCTTATCCTTTATATTGTTTCACTTTGGCCCATTGCATTTAGTTTTGATATACTTTTTTGGATCTATTTTCTTGAAAAAAGGGGAAAATGACCGCCCAGGGCGCGGTCGTTGCATCATTGAATGCGTCAGGCTGTTTTTGGAATGGAAGAGGAAAGGAGGAATGGGACTGGATTGTCCTGTTAACCTTTTTCCTTGGTGATGGACGGTGTTTCTGGTCAGGCTAGTTTTTAAAGCCTTACACACGTTAATGTGTAGGGGTAAGGCTGCCAAAAAAAAAAGTTGTTAGACAAGAATAATTAAACTTGAGACATTAGGATTTTGTTCATTTGCATGGAATTGATGGAAAAATTAATTTTTATGTAACTTTCTGTGTGTTTACTTATCAGAAAAATTGTCACTAGCTTGAACTTTTCTAGTGGAAATTTTTTTCTTGCAAATAGGGCTGTAAACGAGCCAAGATTTGACGAGCCCGAAACAAGCCCAAAATTCTAACTCGAGCTCATCTCGAGCCTTGACAAGCCGAGCCCTTATCGAGTCGAGTTGAATCATTTGCTAAACGAGCCTCTTTAATCGAGCCAAGTCACCCTTAACCAAAACCGAGCATTTGTCAAACGAGCACAGCTGAGCTCGGCTCGAACAAACCGAAAACTCGAGCTCGAGCTCGGCTCGTTTACTAAATAAGCCAAGCCAAACCGAGCCTTAACGAACCGAGCCGAGCTTATGACCTGCTCTATCCGTTTACAGCCCTACCTGCAAAATGTCATGTCCAAAGAAAAGAATTCTTGATTTCCTGCAAAATTACTTGTCAAAAGAACACGCACAAAAAAATAAATAAGCAAACTCCTAAAGTCTCAACCCGATACCACTTTGGCCAACCCCTTGGGTTCTCGATTATACTTTTATGATAAGAAATGGAGTATTATATCGAAAACATGAATCATGTTACCATG
Organism: Rhododendron kiyosumense; assembly: GCA_019656275.1. NCBI lineage: Eukaryota > Viridiplantae > Streptophyta > Magnoliopsida > Ericales > Ericaceae > Rhododendron > Rhododendron kiyosumense. Next base: position 22,887 of record BPLS01025986.1, read on the forward strand.
AAATTCTTAATTGAAGAGATGTGTGTGTATAGTGGGAAATGATTTGTGCACTCCCTTTTTTTATTATGCCAATCCTTTTCTTGTCTTTTAGTGAGAAAAATACACACAAAAACTTCACTAAAAGACAAGAAATTGAGTGCCATAAACAAAAAAGGGAATGCAGAAATCATTTACCATAGTTGATATGCATAGCTGTCGATATTACTTGTATTATCTTCATCGATACTTAGTGAACACTGATTTGCGTCATGAATATGTTTTTTTTTATAGGATGCGCCATTAATATGTTGAACTATACAATTGGGAAACCCCGTAAAAGAAACTGTGCATTGCATTCTTCATTTCTTTTCTTAGTTGATCTTCGCGCGTTGTGTATTTGTTGGTTTGGCTAATTTATCAGATTGGATATAAATCAATACACAACCACAAGTTTCCATATAAGTAGTATGCCAAATTATTGAATTACAAAACTCTGAAGAAAAAAGAAACCAAAATTGGAAACAAAATTACCAAAAAAAAAAAATTACAGAGACCATCCTGAGCAATCTAAGCAGCTCAGATTATTGACTTGCTGACAACCAAAGTGGGGAAATTACTGGGCTCTAGCTATAGCAGCGAATGTCTTGGCAAGCTCCACAACCTTCTCCGTTTTCGGAATAACATCCTTCACAGCGGCATTTGAACCAAATCTATGCGCCCATCCAAATAGACCGGGTGTCTTGGTTGCGTCGAGGATCTTTAAACCGGTCATCTTCTCCGTCGCTCTCAACCACCCCAAGAAGCCCCCGAAGATTATGTCGAGGTATCCGATGGTGTCACCGCCGAAGAAGTCCTTTCCCTTGCCACATTTTGCGAAAGCATCCTCCAACAGCATGATCCCTTCCATAAATTTCTCTAGTGCGGCCGCTATTGCCACCTCTCCTTCTGCATTATGCAGCCCCCTCAGTAGCGGCCACCACTGCACGCACAACGTTTCCGATTACCAATAAGTTATGGATAACTTTTTGTTATTCAAAAATGTCAAGTTGTTCCCACTTACCCCATAAATTGTAAATGGTATATGGGCAGGTTAAAGGGAAAAATAGAGATGAAGAAAAAATAAAGAGGAAGAAGTAAACAACATGAATAAATGCAATAACTTATAATCCGAAATTTTTAATGAACACGCCCCTGTTAAGGTAGGGAGCCTTCAAAATTAAGTCCACTATTTGACTCAAACAGTCAAACTTATACCAAACCAAGTTCGATTTTAACTTTTAATCAAATCAAAAGAGACTCAAATCATGTACTTCAATTTTAAACATGTACCCCCTCAATTTACAATTACAAGATTAATAAAAAAAACTTACTTTAATCTATACTAAGATTTGGGTTTGACTGGTTCATGAGAAATAAAGCTTATACTAAAATGTTTACAGATATGAAAATAAAAAAAATGATTAAAGACCGAAGATATCAGCAAAGCAAAGCCAAAAAGCGAAATGAATCCATTTTTTTAGCTACAAATGAAGTCAAACCAGAAGCATACCTCAGCATCAAGGTAAGCAGCCCAGAACCGGGCCATGGCCCGATCGTACGGATCCAAAGGGAGAATACCCGGGCCATCGGTCCACACATCAAGAATATACTGCACAATAACGAGAGACTCGCAAATGGGTTTTCCCCCATGGAACAAAACAGGGACTTTCTTGTGAACCGGGTTCGATTTCAGAAGTAACTCACTCTTGGTCAGGAATGGGAATGACTCCTCGAGAAACTCGTAGTGGACGGATTTCAAGTTGAGGGCGATTTGAACCCGATTCGTGAATGGGCTCAGCGGTGCGCCCACAACCTTTACGTCGCTCAGTGCCATTGATGTGGTTAGTGAAGTAAATAGAATAGAGGACTGTTTGTAAATGGAATAGAGGTTGTTTGGGAGTGGGTATGGGTTGATAGAAGAAGGAGGGATTGTTATTTATAGTTGGGTTTTGGCTAGCTGAAGAAGAAGGCATTTGATGACCCGTGGCGTCATTGAATGCGTCAGGCTATTTTTGGAATGGAAGAGGAAGGAGGAAGAGGACTGGATCGTCCTGTTAGTAGAGTATTCTTTTTCGATTCTACCTCCTCCTCCTCCTTCTTCTTCTTTTGTTTTTTTTGGTAGTGCAGAGAGTTTTGGGTTAACTTGCACCTACTTCAAACTAATATCTAAAGTGCATCTCAAAGCCGTTTCACACGCTAACGCGTCGGGTGATACAGCCCCAAGAATTACAGATAAGAAGAACCAAACCTAAGACTCTCAAAATGAACAAACTCTTAAGTCTCAGCCCAAAACCACTTTGGCCAAAACGAACAGGGTTTCTGATATAATAAGAAATGACATATTCAGGAACGGAACCAGAATTTTACCATAGCAGTAGCGAAATGTGTACTAAAAAATTAAAAAGATGAATTACAATATTAATAGTCATCGACTCTACAAAAAAT
>BPLS01025986.1:25359-37936 GCA_019656275.1 Rhododendron kiyosumense
TAAAACAACATAACAAAAACTATAGTAAATAATATTTGTCATTTGCACAAGGAGTACAAAAAAAGACTAACTTTAATTTTTTTAGGTTATATAAATTGTTTTAGAGTTAAAGTGTGAAGTTTTTTTTTCCCTTAATTATATCTCATCATTTATATTATTTCACTTTGGCCCATTGCATTTAGTTATGGAATACTTTTTTGGGTCTATTTTCTTGAAAAAAAGGAAAAATGACCGCCCAAGACTTATTTTGATAATTAATACTCGTCAAGGACATGCTGAGAACATTTGTAAATACTAAAAATATCCTTGGTGGATATTAATTATCAAACACGTCCTTGGCCGTCTTTCCCCCCCCCCCCCCCCCCAAAAAAAAATAGAAGATTTAGGAATAGTATATAACAAAAAATAAAGAAAAAAATCTAACGGTGGCGAAACTATATATGTTGGGGATAATTTTTTTTTATCCATGTAATAATTGCAATTTTTAAAATTATTGTCGTGGTGGCCGCCACACTAAACCCCCTAGTTCCATCCTTGCCTCACAGGCTCTTGTGCCATTTTCTTACTTGCTTCATGTTGGTAGAGATATTTTTTGTAGTTGTTCTTTCTTTCATTATTAATTATTACTATACCATGTTTTCATTGTCTTTTTGCCAATGGATTGTAACAGTTAAATTAAGTTTACCGACAAAAAACTAAATGCCGCAATAAACCACAGGGTGTGGTGCAGCCAGATATTACACCATAGAATGAAAGTTCGATCCCTTGTGGGATCATTGAGCCAGCTCGATCATTGTCTAGCTAAGACAGCGTTGGATTCTTAATTTGTTCGATTCTAAATTAGTACCAGACGTGACTTCAATTCGTTTCATTTCTTCCTTCTACAGTACCCCTTTTGCATTTCAAACGGAAGACATTTCAAACTATGTCGCATTAGGATGCATGTACGGTGTGGCACAAAAGTACCAAAAGACTTCCCATAATAGTATCATATTTGGATTGAAAGTTTCTACATTTATGCTCAATTATTATCCTAGCACTCTTTAATCCAAAGACTCTTTTTTAAATAACCCAACGTTAGGGACAGCTTGTACGCATCTCGACTAATATTAAGGCGATGAAGTTAACGACTGGACAAACTTTCCAGTGGCCCTAAGATTGGAATGTTTGGCCTCCGTGAAATTCAAACACACGACCTTGTGGAGGATAAACACTTATTATAGCTTTCTCTTACCCACCTGCTCAAACCACTTGGTGTTTTAATCCAATAGTACTCTTTGAAACCATACGTTTGTGTATCCTACTCATAGGAACACAACTATTGTGCCAAACCCCAAAGTCTAAATGCATACTGATATTTTTTTTAAATATTGTATACATTAATTAGCGGAGGTGAGTAGAGAGCTAGTAAATTAGTTCTCAAAGAATTCAAAGGCTATTCATACTCCATAGTCCTAAACCCTAACCAACCGTCTCTCATGAAGCTCGAACCCAGGCTTCTACTGAGAAAAGCAGTTAGTAATGCCAACTGAGCTAATGCATAATAAACTTGGTAGAGCAAATATCTCAGGACATTAGGAGCACGTGCTTGGAATTTTGGAAAGGACGAAAGATATTTAGTCGGACGGACCCACAAAATTTGATAGGGCGATGACGCCTAGAATTCCAATCCATATGGCGTTTTATTACGGGTGATGACGTCTCCTCTCCAATAAGGGACGGAAATGGAATTTTACTCTACCAGTAGCAAAATGTACGGTAAAAAAATAAAAAGATGAATTACAATAGTAATAGTTATCAACTCTAAAAAAAATTAAAACAACATAACAAAAATTATAGTAAATGATATTTGTCATTTTCACAAGGAGTACAAAAAAAGAAGACTAATTTTTAGGTTATATAAGTTGTTTTAGAGTTAAAGTTTGAAGTTTTTTTTCCTTAATTATATCTTATCCTTTATATTATTTCATTTTAGCCAATTAAATTTAGTTTTGGAATACTTTTTTGGGTCTACTTTCTTGAAAAAAAAATAGAAGATTTAAGAATAGTATATAACAAAAAATAAAAATAAAAATCTAGCGGTGGCAAAATTATATATGTTGGGAATAAACTTTTTTATACATGTAATAATTACAACTTATAAAATTCTTATCGTGGCCGTCGCCCCCACTAGACTTCCCTTATTCCATCCCTGACTTGCAAGCCATTAGGGTGTCGGCAGCCATGGCTATCGCAGACTCCACTTTTGCGTAAAGGATAGAAACGAAATATCTACAGGCCATGATTAGATGGCTATAATTGTATAGAGTAGATATTTTTGTATTATATTATTATATCTTAGTTATGTACAAGCCAAGTGCAGCTTTTAATGATCTGAGCCGCTCAATGTAATTAGAACGTGATTTTAAGAGTAATTTTTGAGAAATTAACAAAAAAAAAGACTAGAAAGAGCTTGATCTGAGCAGTTTTTAGCTTAGATTTAATAAACGGCTCAATTAAAAATGCTCAAAACAAGCACTTCCTGGTCATACTTGTTGCTAATTTCTCACGAGCACCCATAAAATCACATTTTGTACACATTGAACGGTTCGAATTATAAAAATTTGATTGGAAAATATGAGATTGAGATTTAGGGTGTTTTTTTAGGTGTTTATTTTTATGTCTCTTGAACCGCCTCGTATATATATACAGTATACAGTCGATTTCTTCGATCGGAAAATCGGAGAAATGGTAGTAAAAATAAAGACCTCCTCATTTGAAAATGATTGTATATTAGTCTCATTCTCCTAAGGATCACCTTAACTTAATAAAATAAGGACCTCCATTTTTCGATCAAATTTCGATAATCCAAGCCGCTCAATGTGTTCAGAATGTGATTTTAAGGGTACCCGCAAGAAATCAGCAAAAAAAATGGCCGAGAAGGGCTTCATCCGAGCAGTTTTTGTTTGTTTTTTATCGAACGGTTCAAATAAAAACTGCTCGGATGAAGCCCTTTCCGGTCATTTTTTTTGCTGATTTCTAACGAGTACCTTTAAAATCACGTTCTGAACACATTGAGCAGCTCGGATCATCGAAATTCGATCGGAAAATCAGAGAAATGGGTAGGTCCTTATTTTATATAAGGACCTCCTCATTTGAAAATGATTTTATATATATATATATATATATAAGAGAGAAATTCGGCAGAAGGCCAAGAGAAGGAAAAGAAGAGCTGAGCTCCAAGGCAGGAGCAGAGGCAAAGCATCTGTGCCGAAAAATCTGTAACTATACTCTTTTATTTATTTTTGGAATGTAGATGAAATTCTGGTCAAGTAATTTTAATTATTGTATTTTATTTCTGGTTTCTTTCAGTTTGTTCAATTAATTATATGGCTTTGCTAAATGATTTTCTTGAATATCAAAGATCGGGTGTTTGGTGAACTTGCGATTTCAAACACTACGCCATACAATAGTTTTCGTAAAATATATAATTGAGAAATAATTTAGTCTATACTTGAGAGGATGGGTCGTGCTTGGGCAATTTTAGTGTAATGTAGTGTAGTATAGTGTAGAATCGAAGGGCGATTAGTGACAGATCGTTCTTAGATTACGTAGCGAATTGTTGAGGCCGATTAGTGACAGGTCGTGCTTAGATTATTTCGAGCCTTTGACAATTCGTGCCTTTCTTAATATGCAATGTTGATGACAAATTATATTTATCCTCTTGACGATTTTAGTGGGGTTAATCGCTACCACGGATCACAGTTGAATGAATGGATTAAGACCTTAAACTAATACAATACTAATGTTACAAAGCCAGGGTAAAATCAACTCAATCAAGATTCCAAGACCTTCTCTATCCCTTATCTTTATCCTCCATTTTATTTTATGTTATTTCATTTTGTGCATTTTATGCTTAAAAAATCCAAAATCATCTATCTTTTGCTCGAACTAAATTAGAAGTTAATTTTGGCAATTGACACACTTATTTTCCTGTGGATCGACTCGAACTTCCTCGCTATACTATGCAAAACTTTAGTTGTAGTCCGGTTAATGTAAATAAATAATTGAATTTGACGGTCATTTGCTAAACTTCAACAACTACCGAAAGGGCTCATCAACTCACCCTTAATTTCATTGGTTTTGAATTGAAGATGATGTATTGTGAGAGAATGACCGACCTGTCTCGTAAAACAGAAAATAAATAATTAAAAAAATAAATAATTTAACGGAACAAGAACCTAACTGTGAGCACTAAAATAGGAGGGGTCTCAAAAGTTCTTAAATTTTTTAAGGCGTAACTCAAGGACATGCGAACCAGCCATCAGAAAATCCAAATCCAGATTAACATAAAAGAAGGCTAAAATCCAGCAAATGAAATAAGGACATGAACTCATCAAGCCACCATAGACGTGGAACCGTAGCCACACGAGCAAGAGAATCAATTCTGATAGGGGTTCAAAAGTCTAAATGATGGTGCATTAATAGATTGTGCTATGACAGGGAAGAATCCAATAATGGATGAGATCGAAGATTTGTGCTAATTCTTTAGGTCACAATATATAGTTGCATTATCACCGTTCTCATCACTCCACCTTGACTTTATTCCTCTAATTAGTACTCCCCCAACTCATTCCTTCACTATCTTGAGGTTTCATTCTTGTAAACCTTTTTTTTGTTTTGTGTGTTTTTGTTCATTGTTTTTGAAGTTTTGTTAAGTTTGCGTTATATTTTTCTGGATTAAACATATATATGTTTTTACGAGAGGAATCTAAAAAATATAAAATTATTTAACAGAAGCAAAAAAAAATTCACTAAATATGAAAAAATATAAAATAGCTATCTTTTTCATCACAAATGTCGTCTTATATGAACTTTTTTCAATATCGGCCCACATTTTTATATTTTTATGATTTCTTTCGTCAAGACGAATGATTAATATCTGAAATTACGACAAAAATCTCAACAAAAAGTTACAAAAAATAAAAAAATACTAAAAAAGTTTTAAGCAAAAAGTTTACAAGACCTTGTTTTTCTTTTCTTCACAAAAACCCACGCAAAAACCAGAGAACTGAAAGGTGGAGAACTCGTCTTGTTCTATTATAAAGTCTTACTTTAGCAAGTCCCTATTTTACTAAAGTTCTTATTTTTTAAATACTTAATTCCTGTTTTATGAGACAGGTAATTGTCTTACAATACATCATCTTTAATTTAGAAAATAAGTACTTATTTTTCTTAGCAGAATAAGGCCTAACTATTGTTCATGACTATCATGTAGTTTTAATAGTAAATTTAGTAACTCTAACGTGGGTTGACGAATATGTAATTTTTAATTTGCTGGTATTTTTAATGAAGAAAGTTCGTATTGTCGCATTATTTTGTTACGATTTTTTTCCTTGAGTTTGTATTTACATTGTGCCTACACTACTCGTTATTCTTGGCTACAAGTCAAACTGAAAACTTGCGTTTTTGTTAAACTAAATGACTACATGCTAATGACAATAATTTGTATGTTGGAGAATGACTTGTTTAATTAGAAACCAATGAAAACATGGAGTTTAATTCATTTAGTTCAGAAAAAAATACCCTTAAACCGGTAAGTATTTTTTTTTTTTGATAGGCGATAAAGTTTTATTAAGAACACTTGACAAAGGGTACATCAAGTGAGGGAGAGGGGAAGGGGAGTCCAACCAAAAGTTGGATTAAAAAAAAAGATGGGTCAAAGCCCACCAACACCCAAAGGACCAGGCCCCAAATAGTAAAAACTAATAAGCCACATGGGCCTGGCCCAAATCCAAATCCGGTTTAATACTTAAACCGGTAAGTATTAAATTTAGTGATCACATTTAAATATCCATACTTTTGGTTATTCTTCTTATATTGATAAAATAAACTCCAACCGACATGTGTTTTTACTAGTGCGTGTCACGTAATGTCCAAGTCCAACACACAATTACCATAAATAAAACTGATGGCATCACTGTTTCCCAATCATATCTAAAGAGAATTATTTTGTCGTCTTGAACACTGACATGTGATGCTCCGGCACTCTTATCCATTCCACATTGCTCTGGGGCTTAGCATAGACTCCCAAAAATTATACACTGTGTGAATAAAGATGGGGAGACTAAAAAAGAAGAGGAAACACAACCCTATCACTCTCAATTTTCAGCCTCAAAAATTCCAAACCATCAATTTAACCTGAAGGAAAGCTACAAGAGAGACTAGAGAGAGCCAAAACGCTTGTAATCCAATGGTATTTCGTGGTTTTTTGTGGGAGGTCAAGGTTCGAGTTGTCAAAAGCGTTTGTGGTTTAAGATTATAGATAGCCAATGACTTTCTATGGACTTACTAACTACCCTCTAACTTCCGCAAATGTATACCAATTGAAAAAAATACGAAAGAGATAAATACCAAAAGGAGAGAGGAGAGAAGATGTTTGGCCAAGTGGAAATGAAAAAGTACTTCCTTCCCAAATTCTTGTTCCTACTTTCTTTTTTGAAAGTCCCTGTAGCAGGTCGAGCCAAGCAGCTCGCGCCGTACTATGCAAGATCCCGAACCCTTCCTTGGTGGTCCAGCCGAGTCCAAGCCATTATCTCGTTCCAACTCGGCGAGCCGACGATCTCATAGTTGAGTCTCCATCGCGATCAATCGAAACAATCGGTGCGGCTTCTGACCCTTTGACGATCGGGCACCATGTTTGGCCATGAGCAGACATGGGGGCCATGGTTCCAGCTCACCCACGTGGGGATAACAACCGTGGCCATGATGACGATCGTGACGTCATCCGAACGGTTATCAAGATGACGATGGGGGCACGTGAAGATGCCAGCTTACCCTACAAACGGTTACAAAACCCTGATGTGATGCGAAGGTGACGTCAGCTGCCGTGTGACATGCACATGTGCAGTCTTGGAGGCCAAGCTAGGAATTCTCTATAAATACCCCTCTATGCCTTCCTAGAAGAGGTACATTCTCTAGCACTTTGAAACCCTAGCCCTTGGCTTTCACCTCTATGCAAGTATACTGATTCCTGCAACGGAGGGCCATCTTGGAGAACCTCCGGTGTGGTCTTTAGTCGTGCTTCCTTGAGTAGACTAGGTGAAGATCAAGAACTATTCTTGAACTCCCAGTCAAAAGGAGCGAACCAAGTTGATCGGAGCCCCACAATTTGGTGAACCCGACGTGAACTTGTTTTCAGATCCACGGCGGCTCCTCCCTTGTTCTCCCATTCATTCGTTCTTTAAACCTCTATCCACCACATCACCACCATTCGAAATGGGTGGAGTACCACCTCCATTTCAACCTTTGAACCCCTCTCAACAAGCAACAAACAGGCGAAGGAAGAAGACGCCTTAGCACAAATGAAGAAGAGGCCGGTGAGATGCTCCGGAAGTATGCCAAGCGTTACTGGCAATTGTTTAACGAGATACCTAGCGCTGACCATTACTGGGCAATAAGAAACTTCAAGAATGGATTGGAAACAGGCAGTAAAATCCTGGATGAGGTTACACTTCGGGCTCCTCATAGAATGAACGAACTCATGAGAACGGTCGAATAGTTTTGCTCCTACAAGTAGTTCCTCGCCGAGCAAGAACTCCAAGAAGGACAATCTTCAGTTGTACCTCAAAGCCTTCATGTCCTTACTCATCAAATAGCGGCTCCAAACCCTATAGTTACAGCTCAGCCGAAGAAACAAGCCAACACAGGAAAAGTTACAAACAAGAAAGCTCCAAAGGCTCACGACTACATCACCGAGACGTCAGTATGCAAAGAGCCAATCTATTTTCTCCTCTGAACCTTGGAGTGAGAGCCATTCTTTGTCTGGCCGAACCCACCCAAACTCAACACTAAAGCAGGAAATGACAACATAGGAAAAGATGTTTGTACCATAATGAGCTCGGCCACTATACAACAGCGTGCGCTCCCTACAAGGCACTCCTAGAGAACCTGGTGGCCCAAGGACTCCTGGACGATCACATTGCTTGGACCCGAGGCGACAGCCGAACGCCGGAGGCCAGAATCAAACACCTCGTCTGGTAAGAGTCATCAACGTAATCCATGGACCCGTAACAAAGAAGGCAACATAGCAGCTTCAATCAGAGCTCAACGAAGCCAAAAAATCTACCCAAATTTTTTCTATCAATAGTGCCTCAAAACAAGCAATGACAGCCGAACATCCTAGGTTAATCACATTCACCGACAGAGATCTCCAATGAGTGTAGACACCGCATAACGACACCCTTGTCGTCACAGTACAGATCTTAACTCACTCTATAAAAATGGTCCTCATTGATCAAGGAAACTCGGCAGAAGTCATGTACCTGTGTCTTTTTAAGGAGCTCCAGATCTCGGAGTCCTCCCTTGTTCCTACCAAGGTTCCCTTAATTGGATTCAGTGGAACACCTATGTGGCCGCTTGGCAAGATTGTCCTCCCCATTGTCATAGCTCGGTCGTTGCAAACATGGAGTTCATCATTGTCGACGCTCCGAGCCCGTACAACGAAATTCTCAGACGAAACTGGCTCCACGCTTTGAAGGCTATTGCCTCAACCTACCACCAAGTGGTACAGTACATAGGAGCAAATGGACGACAAGAGGACTTGTACGGCGATCAGGTCCAAGCCAAGCAGTGTTATGTCTCGGCTATGGGAAAGGCATCAAGCTCCAAGAGAGTACATTGAGTGGAAGTCCCGAAAAAACCTGTCCTCGAAGATGTCGGAGCTCCAGCCGAACAGAAGTCAGTCGAATACCTTGTGAAGGTCCCAATTACTGAAGACGGATCACACTTCTTTATGTTAGGTTCTAATTTGATGGATGCCGAACATGAGGAGCTGGTCCAATTCTTGAAGGATAATATTGAAGTTTTTGCTTGGACGCTGTACGAGATGTCAGGCATCGACCCAAAGTTCATTTGGCACTCACTCAACGTTTCAAAGTTTGCAAAATCGATAATTCAGAAGCCTTGACGTTCAGCAGCTATTCATGCAGAGGCAGTGAACGAAGAAGTCGATAGACTCCTTGAGGCTGGGGCTATCAAAGAAGTAGAATATCCCACCTGGCTTGCTAATCCAGTGGTGGTAAAGAAGAAGAATGGGAAGTGGAGGGTCTGCGTAGACTACACAAATCTGAATGATGCTTCCCAAAAGACTGCCTTCCTCTTCCCAAGATCGATCAACTGGTAGATTCTATAGACGTCCATGCTCGGCTATGTTTTATGGATGCTTATAGAGGCTACCACCAAATAGTCATGGATCTAGAAGACATGGAAAAAATAGAATTCATCACTCTGAAGGGCCTTTATTGCTACCTTGTTATGTCGTTCGGCCTCAAGAATGCAGGGGCCACATTCCAAAGGATAGTTTATCTGATGTTCGGTCTGCTCATTGGCGAAATCATGGAGGCCTAAATAAATGACACGGTCATGAAAAGTCTCAAAGTTGAGAACCACTTAGCCCACCTCGCTGAAGTCTTTTCAATATTGAAGAAGTTCAAGCTACAACTCAAAGCCGAGAAATGTGCTTTGGTGTTGGCTCAGGCAAGTTTCTTGGATATTTTGTCACACGGAGAGGCATCGAAGCCGACCCAAACCAGATATCTGTAGTCCAACAGTTGAAGGCACCCTTGACCCCTTGGAAAATACAGAAGCTGACAGGAATGGCCGCAGCTCTCATTAGGTTCATTAGTCGTTCGTCGGATAAATGCCATGTTTTCTTTCAAACTTTGAAGAAACAAAGCCGACGGAGCTTTAAATGGACAGAAGAATGTGATGTAGCACTCACCGAGCTAAAGGCATATCTGGGCTCCGCTCCGCTCCTCGTAAATCCAAAACCTTTCAAAAACTTGTACCTTTATTTGGCGGTCTCACCACATACTGTGAGTTCAGCTCTAGTCCGACGCGAAGGCTCGGAAGACGAGCCAATTTACTTCGCAAGCCGAACGTTGCTGCTAGTTCAAACAAGATATCTACCCTTAGCGAAGCTTCTACTTGTGTTAGTTACCGCAGCTCGGAAACTCCTCCCTTATTTCCAGGAGCATCCCATCATCATCCTCATGAAGTTCCCACTCAAGAATCTCCTCAGAAAAGTCGACCTCTCAACTCGAGTCTCTCAATGGGCAGTTGAATTGGCAAATTTTGACATCCATTTCGAACCTCAGATCACTATCAAGGCTCAGGTGTTAGTAGACTTCATAGTAGAATTCACTCCTAGAAGTCCAGACGAAGAAGCTTTGACTCGACCAGAATGTGGGATGTTGGAGCAACATGAGGCTCGAAAGACAATGAATTTTTTCAGTGGTGACGTTTGGAAGCGTCATGTCGATGGAGCATCAAATAGAAATGGTGCAGGTGTAGGGGTCGTCCTTGTGACCTTTGTGGTGTTCTTCACGAAAGTGCAATCATAATCAACTTCTCAGCCACAAACAATGAGGCTGAGGATGAAGCACTGCTTGCTGGACTCCGAGCAGCTGCACGTTTACAAGTCGAAGACTTACACATTTTTTGTGATTCTCAACTGATTGTCAACCAAGTGATGGGGGATTATGAAGTTCGGGATCCCAAAATGCTCAAATACCAAGCAACAGCTCTGGAGTTAATACAACAATTCAAGGGATTCCACATAGAGCAGATCAACCGAGAGAACAATGCGTATGCTGACACTCTTGCAAGTCTAGCCTCGGCCAACAAAGCCTCAGAGTACAGAAACATCAGCTTCGGCGAGATTGCCAAGCCAAACTTTGACGCACCAGAAGAAGTTTTCAGCATTACTCTCTGCCCCAGTTGGATGGACGAGATAGTTGTCTTCCTGAAAAAATGACACACTTCCGTTGGACAAGAAAGAAGCCCACCAAGTTCTAAGCAAAGCGGCTTATTATTGGACTTCAGAAAACGACCAACTTTACATAAAAAGCTTCGCTGGGCCGTACCTAAGAGTTATCCATCCTACTGAGGTTTCAGCAATTCTAGCCGAGCTTCATTTGGGTAGTTACAATTGTCATTCTAGCGGCTGCTCCTTTTGTCAACGAGCTTTAAACCAAGGTTATTTTTGGAAAGGCATGAAGAAGGATTGTGAAGAAATTGTGAAAAAGTGCAAGCCATGCTAGTTATTCTTCCCAATCCCTAAGCAACCAGCTCAAGCCCTCAAGCACATCACTAGTCCTTGGCCTTTTGCTCAATGGGGCTTAGACATCGTTGGGAAACTCCCCACTGCCCCTGGAGGGTTTAAGTTTTTGATAACAGCTACTAACTACTTTTTAAAATATGTAGAGGCCGAGCCTCTCATTACAACGACAGAAGCCAATGTTCGGTGTTTTGTCCGGAGGAACATCGTGACAAGGTTCAACATCCCATACACAATCGTCTTTAACAACAGCTCTCAATTTGTCGGCAAAGAGCTCACAGGACTTTGTGCTAAATTTAGTATCCGTTTCTTCAATTCTACCCCATCCTACCCATAAGGCAACAGCCAAGCCGAGGCAACAAACAAGACGATCTATGCAGGCATTAAGCGACGGCTTGACTCCAAGAGAGGAAGATGGGTCGATGAGCTGCCTCGAGTCCTTTGGGCCTATCGATCAACCCCAAGACGCTCCACCAGCTAGACTCCCTTTGCTATGGCCTTCGGCATGGAGGCTGTAATTCCCCTTGAGTCAAGGTTCCCAAACCTCATAACTGAAACCTTCAATCAGCAGACTAATGATGAGGCGGTCACTACCGAGCTTGTCCTCACCAAGGAAAAGAGAAATGATGCTCAGCTAAAGTTGGCTAGCTACCAACAGGAAGTTGCTCAGGGATATGACCGTAATGTCAAACTTAAGAAGTTTAGGCCAGATGACTAGGTATGGAGGAAGGTTGTCCTAGCCAGTCGAAAGACAAAATTCAAACCTAATTGGGAAGGTCCTTATAGGGTGATCAAGGAGGTCAGCAACGGCTCCTACAAGTTGTAAGACAAATATGGAAGGTCAATTGAGAACCCTGGAATGCCCTTAACTTGAGGAAAGCATACCTTTGAAATTAAGCCTCGAATTAATCTATGTCATCCTTCATTTTATTCAAGAAGTCAATAAGAAGTATAGCTTGGCCTGAGCCTGTCTCAGCCATTATCCGTCCTATATTTATAAATTTCTGTACTTGTTCTGAACAATTTTCAAGTTAATGAGAAGTACCACCTTTGACTGACGTGACATCTCTCTTACATATACTCTCATTTCATTTAAACATTCGACTTCGGTCACCCAGCTCAGCCTTTGAGCCATCGCTTCGGCCCTCCCGATGGCCATCTTAAGCATGTTCGAATCATAGATCCATGAAAATTTAAAACACATGTTGGGACTCGAACAGATCGACGTTCAGCCACAAATGGGCAATTAACCTAGCTGTACTTGTTCTGAAGTATAGCTGTTAATTTCTAATGAGAAGTACCACCTTTGACCGACGTGACATCTCTCTTACATATACTCTCATTTCATTTAAACATTCGACTTCGGTCACCCAGCTCAGCCTTTGAGCCATCGCTTCGGCCCTCCCGATGGCCATCTTAAGCATGTTCGGATCATAGATCCATGAAAATTTAAAACACATGTTGGGACTCGAACAGATC
>BPLS01025990.1:0-46850 GCA_019656275.1 Rhododendron kiyosumense
CACGAAAGGTTCAAGACCGCGAGAAATGTCAAACTTGTTAATTGGCTTGGAATTCTGCCAGTGAGGTGGTTAGAAGAGATGTCTAATGATTCAAGGCTCGTCAAGTCTCCCAAAGATTCAGGAATATAGCCTGTAAGACTATTATGAGAAAAATTAAGCAGTATGAGGGAATTGAGCTTTCCAATGACATTTGGAATATCTCCAATGAAATTGTTGGATGAAAAGTCAATTGTTGTGAAGATAATCAAAATTCTCACCAGTTCAATCTCATGCCCCTTTATTGTCAGTTCGAGAGATTCAAGATAATAATCACTCATGTATTGTTCACTCGGCATAGTTTTTTTCTTCATAGCTTGGAAATTTTCGAAGTACCTCCCTGGTAAATGGCCAGTGAACTCATTGTAGGAGAGGTCAACAATTCGAAGTTTAGGAAAGGAAAATTCACTCATCATAGTGTTTATAGGACTATGAAATTGGTTGGATCGTATGACTAGAACCTGCAACTCAAGAAGAGTTCCCAACCAATCTGGGAATGTGTCATTAATCTTGTTGTTTCCAACGTTTAGAACCTCCAAGCTCATACAATTTGTCAAAGATCTTGGAAGTGGTCCTTCAAAATGATTTCCACTCAAATCGAGACTTCGTAATTCGTTGGACTTCGCAAATGCCAAGGGAAGGATTCCCTTAAATCCATTAGAGCGCAGATTTAACACCATGAGAATACTACTAGAATTACCCAAACATTGTGGAACCACACCACTCAATTTGTTGTAAGACAAGTCAAGCTTCTGAAGGAAACTCACATTGCAAAACAATGAAGGAATCTCTCCAGTGAGACTATTGTTCGACATCAAAAAGTTTTGTATGGAGGGAGGTGGAACGGGAAGGGATCCTTGAAGCAAATTGAAACGAAGATTCAAGTACTCCAACTGCTGTAACTTCCCAAAATCCCCTGGGATAGATCCACTCAAATTATTAGTCGATAAATCGATCTGGGTCAAATTCAATGACTGGATAGGGGTCGGAATTCCACCTGATAATTGATTTTTATACAAATAAACAACACGCAAGTTTTTCAGTTGAAATAGAGCTTTTGGAATTGGACCGTCTAAATCATTAGAAGATAAATCCAACCACTCAAGACTCGACAAACCCGAAAAGTTTCCTGGTATTTCGCCGATTAAATTGGCGTAGGTGATCCACAAAAAAATCAGTTTCTTCAGTTTTCCAAACTCCGGCGGAATTTTTGCCGGAGTAAACAGGGGATTGTAAGGCATGCTCAGATACTCTAAATTCGACAGGTTTCCAATTTCGGCCGGAATACTGCCGTTGAACAGGTTCGAGTACAACTTCAAGAACCTCAGCTCCGGCAACCGGCCTATCGCCCGAGGGATTTCGCCGGAGAAGTTGTTTGCGCCGACGTCAATATACCAGAGGGAGGAGGAAAGGCGGTCGACGTCGGACGGGATGGGACCCACGAAGTAGTTTTGGGAGAGGTCTAGGTACTGAAGGTTTGAGCAGTTGTAGAGAATTTTGGGGAAATTTCCTGGGATGTCATTGAAGGAAAGGTCGAGCATGGTTAGATTTTTTAGGTCGCAAATGGATGGTGGGATTGGTTCGATGATGTTGTAGTTAGTGAGGTTAAGTCCGGTGACCACGCCGTTGGTGCAGGTGATTTCCGGCCAGGAGCACGGCCGTGATGAGTTGTTCCATGAGGATAGCTGCGATGGGTTTCCCCACAGCTGTTTGATGGTGAGGAGGGTTGTCCGGGTTTGGTCTGTCGGAGATTGTGGAATTACAAGAAAGGGCATGAGAGTGAGGAGGAAGTAGAGGAAGGCGGGTGGGAAGGGTGCGGGTAGTTTGGGCATTTTGTGGGATTTGGGTTGGGTTTTTCAGTTGTAAACTGATTGTAAAGTGTTGGTTAGGAGGGGAGTTTATATCCCGGGAAAACGGGAAGAGGCAAATTATTGACTTTCAAATTTGGTGGGCTATATGTGTCTTCGTATGTGCAATTATAGGAGTATTTTGTTTGTGTTTCGGGGGGGGAGGGGGGTGTGTGTTGGGCGGTTGGGGTGGAGAGGGCAGTCGAATTGTTACTAATTACTTAGCCTTAACTCCATTACGCTAACTAAAATACGTACTTTGAATTTAAGGTCATGTATTATGAGAAAATGAGCTATCTCATAAAACAGGAAATAAGTACTTAAAAAATAAAAACCTTAACGGAACGGGCCATTAGTGTGCCACGAAATTAGTAACGTGCAAAGAAAATGGACAAAGAAAATACCCTTAAAGTGTACATGAACGATTCAGATGCTGTTTGTACCATATTTCACCGCCTGTCGATCGACCGAAAGGTGGCGTTTATGGAAATGCTTCCTATTTTATTATTTCGTATTAATAATATAACTAGTTTTTATTTGTTTGTATTTTAATAAAGTGCAGGACACTTGGCATGCTCCTATACATTTGGAAGTTAAAAGGACACTTGTCATTGTCTTAAGTTGAAGAGAAGTTATTTAGACAAGTGGCATGCTCCTACACACTTTGGAGTTTGTGGGAAGTTATTTGTACACTTGGAAGATGATGAAGAGTAGTGAGAAGTTAGGAAGTTATTTCCTACCCATTGTATTTTCTATAAATAGCCTCTTTTGGCTTCATTGTAAACTCCTTCAACAAATCAACTTTGTTATTAATTTTTGTCTACCAACCCATTCGGGTTATAACTAGGAGTAGAAGTAGAATTAACTTAATTTTCTTACTTTCGATGGGGATCCGTCCTTCTTGATTGTAAATCTACCTTGGAAAAATAACAAAATCCATTTGTTATTTTTCTTCCGCTCCACCCCACTTCACTAAACCATCAATCCACTCCGCCCAATCGATGGGTCGATTCTGTTCTTGAAGATTGGCGGGTGACGGTCTTCTTTTACGAGTCAATTCATCACCATCAAAAAATAGCATTTAATTCATTCGCCATTTCTTTTCCGGTGAAGTCCTGAAATACGGCAAGGAACCTCAAATCCGTTTGTGGAGACAAGCCGCATTGGCCCTTATTTTTGTTGTTGGCTTTATTTCCCAAAATTTCCGTCGATTTCGATCGAGGGAAAAATTGGTAAACAGATGCATAGCACATTAAATCTGAGCCGTTTTGGGCTTTCCAATTTTTAGAGTAGAGAAGATCTGTTGGATATGTTTCGCAAACTACTTTCATACTGAATAATGTTTCATTTAACTGATCGGCGTATCTGGAATACCTTAGTAGACTTGATTATGGCTCCATTTCTTATCTTAGATAACACAAGTGTTCGAGCGAGTATACACCTAAAACAGACAAACACACAAAACAAAATTGGCCCCCATGTTGTCCCCAATCATTTGGGATATGGGCGGGAAGGAGTGTAGACAAACTTAATCTTTGACAATATGTTCAATGTGGCTGCTCGCAGAATATCACTGAAACAATAGCCTCATATACGTGTTTCGTTGCAGAACCATGCCCACTAATCAAAGCTAAATAGAATCAGAGAGGACATGACTAAAGACCCAATTTAATTTCTACACATTACCATGCTTCCTACCTCAACTAATCCTTGGGGAATCATTTCCACCGGTCTATTGGTAGGGTCCAATTTAAATTTGGGACAAAGACCCGTAAGAACTGGCTCCACAAGAATTGAAAGCATCTAAGAAGTTTACTTAGGAAGTAGCAAACCCATAAATCTTAATCCTGCTTGTATGTGAGTAAGGCTCTTGGGCCTGTGATATGAGCAAGCTCCCACATTGGGATTTTGGGTTATGTGTATGTGTGTTTAAAAGGGTTCTCATATCTCTCCCTAGTTTTATATATAAATACTTTCCGTATAATGTTAGTTTGATACTTTCTCATGAAAACAAGTATTCTTCTGCGGGGCGGTTCCGTGGACACTTAAAAAAGCACCTAAAAAACCACCCAAAATCTCAATCTCATAATTTCTGATCAAAATTTTATGATCCGAACCGTTCAATATGGGCAGAATATAATTTTTTGAGGGTGCCGCGAGAAATTAGCAAAAAAAAAGACCAAGAAATGCTTATTTTGAGCAGTTTTTAACTGAATCACTCATTAAATCTAAGCTAAAAACTGCTCAGATCAAGCCCTTCACGGTCATTTTTTTGCTAATTTCTTCCATGTACCATCAAAATCAAGTTCTGATCACATTGAGCGGCTTAGATCATCGAAATTTAATCGGAAATTATGAGATATTTTTTTATGTGTTTTTTTGGGTGCCTTTTGAACCGCCCCGATTCTTCTGAAGCAAAACGTACATACTACTCCTTGATAAGGGAGAGCAAGTGGCATGAATGACTTCAATTAAGTGAATTGATTTGTGAGCAGGGGAGTAGGTGAATGGTATTCAATTTAATTCAGTCTTTTGTAGTTGAATCTTCAATGTCAGGGGAGTAGGTGAGTGTATTCAATTCGATTCAGTCTTTTGTAGTTGAATCTTCAATGTCAGTCTTTTGTAGTTGAACTTTTATTTACTAAACTTAGGTGAGATGTGATTGAAATTTGAAGAATACTGTAATAAATAAAGGACAACAACGTATATATGGAAAAGAAACGGGGTCAATTTGTTCTTAATTTTTATTTTTTGATCATATTTGTTCTTAAATTGATAACGATAATTAATGATAAGATTTTGAATTTGTAGAGTCCATTGGAATGCACTCTGCTAGCTCACCTTTGTATTTTTCTAGATCGTAGTTTTTTACCTTCAAGGCCCCCAAATGGATCTGCTTAATATTCTTCGTCCGTAAATCCACTTGATCTTTGTTCATCTACTGTACCTGGGTTTAATATGATTTGGCAGCTGATTTTGCCACTCCTCATATTTGTTAATGTCACTCCCATTTTTGTTTTTGTGAATTTACTAAAACACTATTACATTTGGAAAGTGGAAAAAGCTAGCATCATAAAGTGCAAGGGTATTTTAGTAAATTCATCCGAATAAAAACAAAAAGGAGAATGACATTAACAATTAGGGAAGTAACAAAATTATTAGCCGAAGATTTTCAAATATGCACTACCAAGTTCAACTTAATCTAATTGACCTCATTCACACATTGATGAATATAATTAAATAGGATACAGAAAGTAAAAAATAACTGTTGTCAGTTATTAGTCAACGTAAAGTGGAAAAAAACAAAAAAAAAATAGTAACCAAGATAGGAGAATGAGAAGTGAAATGAAATGAATTGAATGTAACCAATTTGAGGGTTTGCTAAGGAAAGTCGAGTCTTTTTCCCATAAAATATACCAGAGAAGGAGAAAGATCAATCAGGCTCCGTTTCATAACACATTTTTAAAAAATAAATACTTATTTTATATTTTCAAATTAAAAAATAATGTAAATAAAAAATAAGTTTTTAATTTTTTTTGCATCGTATAAAAAATCTCAATGAGATCTACGGAGTATCAAACAAGATCCATATTAATAGAAAAAATAATTTACATAAGCACATTATTTTTAAGTTTAAAATTACCTTTTTAAAAAATAAGTACTTATTTCCCTTTCGGAGACGGGTCCTTAGCAAAATTCCACACAAGATAGGAAAGGGAGAACATTGACAAGTCCTTCAAAATAGTGGTTGTGGGGTCTCGCACCGACAGATGAAAGCAATGAGAGAGAGAGAAGCATAATGTATAATTTCTCTCTCATTGGGGAGAGAGAGAGAGTCTCAATAATGGAGTGTCCTCTCCTGTGTTAGTTGAGAAGAATCTATAGCACACAACCAACACTACACAAAGGCCGGACTGCGGATAAGTTGAAGCAATATTGCTCTTGTTTGGATATGTGTGCATCCCAACCAAACATCAGATTAAAAAGTTCATGATTAACCAATTCGGGAAGATAGTTGATACAACCAAATAGTCCAGCTAACAAACAAACCCTTAATAATAATCTTTTGATCGGTACAAACCCTTAATTGAAATAGCTACAGCAATACTCCTTCGGACGGTGGGTATTTTGGCACTCGTGAAAGGGGGAGATTATTTATTCACCAAAGTTTGAAGTATGTCTTCAAATGGTCTTCGTAGCTAACTCTGTCCAAAAATTCCCGATCAAACATAAAGGCATTTTTAGAACTTCACAACACAATTTTGTATTGAGAATCGAAATGACACTTCGCTAATACTTTGAGGAAACATCGACTAAATGACGCTTCTATATAGCTTACCGTCATTACAACTTGCAAATACATTACCTCCCATGTTCAGCTATTAACCGTCTCTCTTTCACATTGTCTTTTTCAACTTTTGATTACAGCATCGTAAATTCCTGCTCCATTGTTAAAGATTAAATTTTGATTATCATCCTCTAATTTATGCACCTTCAGCTTTAGTAACTTTCGATAATGTGATATGTTAGTCTTTCTACTGTCGAAAAGAAACCTCAATTATTGAAGCGAAACTATTCTCTCTATCTCTTACTTTCTCTTATTAATCCCTTTTGTGTGAAGGCGTCTCTGTTTCATTCCACATATGATACTTGCAAAGAGATTTCATTACGAAAAATGATAAGAACCACAACCACCTATATCTAGATGCCCGTATTGCAAAGCAGACTCAAAATACAAAATGCAATTTGGGGACAATGTCAGTTAAAGAATTGGCAGTAGAGACCCCGGATAGGCCAAACCCACAGAATAAGCACAAGTGAAATCCACAAATCCCTTGGGGGATGCAACGAGAAGAATTTAAAAAATAAAAAAAAAAACACTTATCTTCCTATGTCACCGTATTCTTCACAATAACTTGTTACCAGAATCGTTACACCTCTCACATCGATAATTGTATACTAGTTTTTGTTTAGCGGTAGGTCACATAAAGTTAGCAGGGGTGAATCCATTGATACCATGGAGTTGGGGGATTTTCTTTTGTTACTACATCCAACTTTTGAAGGAGTACAAGTAAAACAGTTTTGGGAAAGCAGAGTTCTGGATGGATGGGCCTGGATTAAGCTGTTGAAGAAGTTGCAAGGTCTCGGAGTTGCTATTAAGAATTGGAAATAACTCAGTCTTTGGGAACATTACATCCATCTATCTGAGATATCCAAGGCAGAGGACTAGAGGAGGAGCTACTGCATTTGTTTCGTTTCTTCTGTTGGTACCTTACCAACTTTGTTCGGAGATTTGGGAGCACGTGATTTGTCAAGTGGCATGTGCCAATTTAGTTGGGATATATCTCTTTGATAATGATGCTATTCTGCTCATTCTCATTTTTAGCTTGTAGTATCTTTTACTTGAGTTATTAAATTTTCTTCTTCTTATTGAAAAAATAGGGTGTGGGCATTTTATTTTATTTTTTTGGTTTAAGGGATGCATCTAATTAACTAAAATGGAAGAGTACATAAGTCTTGTGTGTAGGTCACCGTCCCGGCATCTGCCCTTTAAGTGAAAAGAAATTCAACTATAGGCATAAAATCAAAGACATGTAGTTTATAGTCCCTTTGGTGAGGCTATCCGCACAACAGTTTCCTTCACGAAAGCTATGGTTCACTTCCGTAACATCCAAAAGCCTCAAAAGGTACCTGTAATCGTTTAATAAGATGCTAAGATGATGTGCACCCGCACATGTAGTAGAACATAAACAAATCATGGCTGTTGAGTCTGATTCAACTTCCAAATTATGAATTCCTAAATTAGCAGCCAGCTGAAGACCATGTCGCAGTCCCCATATATAATTCTGCTCCCGGACTCGTTGCTGCCCCTTTTTTCCGACAGAAAGCCACCCAGTTACCGTGGTGGTCATGTATAATACCCCCAGCCGCTGCATCAATGTTATGGTTGTGTGAACCAGTCTATATTTAACATGAACCAATTTGGTTTCAGAGGCTTCCAACCCGTGAAAAACCAATAGTGAGCTCGATTTGAACCACTCATTTGGCATGCTGTAGATTCCCACTCCTATGCAGCTGCGATGATATGGTTACGAATGCTATCCCGATTGATAGTAATTTTCTCAAACATTCCGCGATTTCTATTAAGCCAAATGCGCCGGCACGTAAAAGGAAATATGGTTACCCAAGTATTGATTAGAGAGAACTTAGAAGAAGATTGACAGTTTGCTTTGACCCAATGAAGAGTATCCATTGGTAGCCATCCCACACCTCGCTCACCATGAAGTCATACTCAGGAAGTGTTGGCACCACTTTTCACAAGAATTTTGGTCTCTAGAAGGAGAGTATTGCTCTCCTTGAACATACTTCTCGAAATGGTAGATAACCTTTGATGGTTGCGACCAACTCCCTCGTATTTTCCTTTTAAGACTCGTGCTCAGAGAGACTCTTGTCTTCTGTAAAGCCCCAAAGGAAATACTCTATTAATTCTATCGAGCATACAGGAAACTGACTTGGGGAGAAACATGGTTTGCATAACATGAGCCGGGATGGACACGTTAACTGCCTCGATCAGAGTCCATCAGGCACCGAGCGAAGCGATTTGCTTTCCCTAGCCAGAGAGCCTACTATTGATTTTATCATTAATAGCTTAGAGGGCCTTTCATGAAGGAAAGGGCAGCCAAGATAACTAATTTTTTACCCTGATTCTTTGCAAAAATTTCAACAGTAGATTTCATCACATGACAATAATCATCATTGGCCCTCCTGAAAAGAATGAGATCATCTGCGACAAATAGATGAGACAAAGCTGCATCACGACTGGAGAACTGATAGGGGACCCAAATTTCTACTCACGAGCTTTGTATCGCAATGGACAAGTTAGTAGACTGTTTTCCAGTTATTTAACCGTGGCCTTCCGTTTATCTAATTGACGAGATGTCACCATCTAGGCTAGTTGACAGTTGTCAGTTTTTATATAACGCCATTACCGGCAAAAGAGAGGGATGTGAATCAACAATAAAAATTCTACGATCACACGAAACTCAAATCAACAATGCTAGTGACAAACCCATTATGCGCACACACTGCAACTATTTGCTTGTCTTTAGAGTTGTTATGGTACAAATAGCATCTCACTGGGACAAAAATTCTCAACAAAATAGACACATACTGACCGTGCCATTACTGTATTAAAATTATTAATTAAAACACAACTATTATAACTACTCCGTAGAATAGCAGCAAAAGTCCAAGTATCATTCCACAGGGACAAGAACACATTATTGAATCGGCTCCAATCAATTTCTACTTCAATTCAAAAACGAGTTTCAAGTTCTGGTTCTAAATTCTAAACTATGAAAACAAAAGAAATTTGATTTTGCAGAAACAAGTGAGAAAAGTTTCTAGGGTTTCAAATCCACTCAACCCCTTGTATCAGTATTTATGCAATAATAAATGTTAATTACTCAAATCAATCCGAATATCACTAGGGTTCGCGGGCCCTCACAGTATCACTGAAGGATTTTTATGAATCCCCGAATAGCATGGGGTATTGCCGCCTAGCACAAACCGTCTTGTTAGTAAGACTCATCTCTATGGCTCGAATCGTCTAACAGCACGGCTTGTCTTGCAGAGCATAACCTATCTTATCTAGTTATCACAAAACAATTATGAACAGTTGCATAAATGTGCATGAAATCTAGAAAATCATACACAAGATCAAATAGGAAAAATTAACATCACATATAAATCCTCAAATCATGCAACCGCGATTCGAATAACAAAACATAAGATCAAAACATAAATATTGTTACTCAGAGTTTGAATTTCATCTATTCCCCAGAAAAGGAGTTTAACCGGACATCGGAGTGGAACCCATCGGCGTTCGGTTGAGATCCGACATGCAAAACTAGAGGCGGCAACCTCCCTTCTCGCTTGCGTCTCTCTTCTCTCCTCCCTGTTGTGCGTGCGCCCGCGTTCTCCGTTCTGTTTTTCTTCCGAACTGCTGTCTTTTAAAAACCCTTTTCCTCCCCTGTTGCCGACTTAACAAAACCCCTGTTTTCTATCTTTTTTTTCTTCTTAACCGACTTACACTTTTCGTTTCACAACTTCTTACTAGGGCATGTCTTGAATCACAGGATAAAAAATGCAAAGATTGAGGAATTATTTCCAATGACAAGTTAGTAGACAGTAAATTTGGGCAGGAGCAAAATTAAAACATTACAAGTTTGGAAAGCAAATTGAATTCCGTCTCTCTTCCTCTTGTTGCAAAGTATTACTCGAGAAAATCGTCTTACAAAGAAGCTTAACACCACTTCTCCTAAATGCAGTATTGCAAATATATAATGAAATCTTGTAATGAATTAGACACACACGAAAAAAATGAACACTTTAACTGAAACAAATTGATCAGTCATGATCATGCACACTACGAGTTTACTTTGGATCAATGACAGCACCAGAAATTTGTCCTTATTCAAAAAAATTTACATTTGTTAGTTTTTTGTTGATTTATTTTTTGTGGATTATTGCTTTGTCATGACAAGAGGAATCTAAAAAAATAAAAAAATTACTATCAATATCTAAATTTCTCTTAATAAAGACGAATATAAGCCAATAAGCTAATTTTTTTCTTCTTTATTTAGCCGAATATATGAGGACTCAATCTCCCCAATTCAATGTAAAAGTAGAGCATCTGGCACTTGGGATGCACGAGAGACAACCTGGCTTTGCATTTGCGAAATGTAGTAAAATATTTAGTAGTGGGCGAACAGTGTCTCGTCAACCTTGGCGAGGAACTGTAGCAATTGTAAAATTTTGCAGACAAGCGAAGCAAGTAAGAGTATTGAGGCCGATTTTGAGGCCATTTTGTGTCTTTGACTCTTTGAATTAGCCTAAAAGACATTTTGCCTTGCCTGATAAAGATGGTCTTATAGTGGCTATTTTAAAAATATCAAAAAAAAAAAGGTTTACATAAGTTTGTCTGTCTGCATTTCTTGTAATTCTAACACTTGCTCATCTAATTTGTGTTCGAAAAATTTAATTATTTTCCTCCTATGATTGAATGCATTAAAAACAATTAACACTAAACATAGAGCCCGTTTGTCAATCTGTTATCTTTGCGGATTAAATAAGAAGAGCGAATAAGAGGAGCGAATAAGAGGAGGACATCATAGAATGAGAGATTAATCAAAGAGCGCTGACTATTATATATTTGTAGGGGTGACAATCTCAACCCATATTTTTTAACCCATCCAAATCCGTCCACTTATAATTCAACCCAATCCGCCCATATTATGTAATGGGTTGAACCCATCTTAACCCATATTTACATAGGTTTAGATGGGTTGAAAATTGGTTGGAATTAAATGACCCATTCACTATTGTTAAGCTAAAAATCCCTTCTTTTTTTTTTTTTTTAAATCCTGAAACAATTGTAGAGTTCCACGTGCTCACTTTCAGCACCGAGCACCAAAACAAAACTGATTCAACTACAGGTTAAATTATTATTTTTTAAACTCGAAAAAAACTGAAGCTTAACTTACCGATCAATAAAAAGTAAAAACTGAAAGTTAACTAAAGCTTTTTTAGTTAATTCAATCTCTAATTCCATTCGCGCAATCAATTTGCTGAGATTCGTTTTCAATTATGACCGATCACAATTAATTGTTACAAGTCATAATTATTTTTCAATATGGACCGTCCAAAAACACTTAAGACGTGTGCGATTGGCTTCCGTAAAACCTACTTTTTCGATTCCTCTCGTTGAGATGAATTATCAAACTACAAAAGTTTGACGCAAAATAAACAAATGCAAAAAAAATTTAAATAAAGAAAAAAATTACTCAATTTTTAATCCAAACGCACCGGAAGCCAACGTTGGTATACTCGGAGATCTCCACGTCCGTCAACGACAGAGCTTCGCTCCTAGGTTTGAAGATGGTGGAAATGGCTGAAGAAGGGAGATTCAGCACCATCGTCACGAATACCGATTCAAATACTCGAGTAAACTTCTGATCTTTTAATTTATTTTATGAAAAAAGGTGAGAATTTTTCCTAAAAACATGTATTATTTTGAAGTATTTGTTTTGCGTTTTGCCGACAGGACAAACATTTTGAGACGAACCCCACAAAGTTTTGTCTATTTGTGAGCGTGTTTCAACCCATATCGGGGGAAAGGAAAAATTTTCAGTGCCGAGCGGGTTCCACATTGTGCCCGCTCACACATCCGAGCCGTCCATTTTGTTTTTGAACAGCTCAAATTTAGAGAGAGAAAGTGTTCGGGTGAGAGGAGAGAGAGGATTTCAATCCGAGCCATCCAAAAGTGTATCGGACGGCTTGGATGCGCCGAGCGGGTACCACGTGGAATAGCTCGGCACTGAAAAATCTCTCCGGGGGAAGACAGTAAAGAAGGAAAGGGAAACGGGGACGAGGGAGAAGAGGGGGGGCGCGGGGGGGGTCGGGTTGGGTCGGGTGGTTTTGGGTTTGGCTTGACCCATACTCGATCCGACCCGTTTCAAACCGTTTACTATTTGACCCACGACCCGTTTCAACCTGCCCAAACCCGTCAAGACTTGCCCATTTGCCACCTCTATATATTTGGTTTGGTTGGTAGTTTGCATGGCTAGATGAATTGGGAAGATGGTAATAAAAGGTAAGAACGAACTTGTTTGCTCTTGAAAATTCATTTCAAAGCACAAGTTTGAAGGTGGGGAGGGATAAATGGATAATGGGCGAAGGGGACTAACTTATGCAGAATAATTGTTTGTTGGACAAGATTGAAGTGGCCATAAATAGACCCTTTACCATAAATATTAGTCCCGCTCCAAAGGGACTAATTTAATCTCCGAATCAAACAATATATATCCAGATGTGTGTTGGAGAAAAAAACTGAAGAAAATCGAAGTTTCAATTATGTGTCCGCCCGTGCAGCCACAAGGTACTATTCCCAAACCTGTTTCAAAATTTACGGCACAAAAAGATGCTTCGCCAATATTTTGAACAACATCGATAAAATGACACTTGAATATCAGCCAACCAGTTTTATCGAAAAATTTATCTCTCAGACACCTCAATCTGGGCTTCCAGATTAGTTTACTTTCGGTATTTGATTCCCCGATGATGAAACGGATGATCAAGAACACCCCGAGAATGTCGAGTGTTTGAGCTTCGAGTATTTTATACCTTTTAAACCCTTGAAACTAGCCGAAGCCAAATTTCAAAAAAAGCCAGAAAATCCACCAGCACGCGTTGGTTGAGAACCAGCGCGCGCGGATCAAACTGCCATGTTGTGGTCAATAGTCAAAGTTTGACCGTTGACCCACGCGCAAGTTGGTTTGGCTCGCGCGCGCAAGTCCACTACTCACGCGCGCCGGTTGCTTAGCCTCTAACTTCACCTTCGAATAAGGTTGAGAAAAACCCCAAGCGTAGGGCTAGATTGTCGGTAGCATAATAAACCAGTAAGACCGGGATCGTACCACAGGGAATTCGAAAGATAGCTTAAACGGATTGTAAGTTAAAATGGTAGAATGCAGCGTTCAAGACGACCAACTTGGTGATACTTTGAAACGGTGAAAATTGCCAAGGCAAAAGACTAAGAAAAGAGTTTAATAAACTTAAAAGAGGCAAGTCTAGGGATCGTCTAACCCTTGACAAAGGGTGTTACCGGTTCTCAATTTAACTCAGGCGAGAGTCACGACCGCGCGCTCCCGCCCGAAGGATTTAGCTTTAAAGACTACGTTTAACGAAAGATGTGATTTACCGGAACTAAAACCACCTATTTTTGCTAATGTATCTAACACGTAGGAGGCCACGAGCCCTCAGTATGCCGCTTGCCAAGACTGCTTGACTAGCAACATACCAAGGAGTTAACACCCCTCGCTTAGATCAAAATGGCTAGATTAATCCAATTCCGAAAACCATGATTTTAAGCCCGAGGGTTTAAGAACCAAATAACAACCTAAGTATTCGGGAAAGATTACCCGAGACTTAGCCCAAACAACTACTCACACATAGCCAAAAGACTAGAAAACATACTCAAGGAAGAAAACATGATTAACCGATAAAAATGGAAATAAACTTGATATTAACAAGGATCACAACCGTAGCTACAACATTAATAAACGAGAAAACAACAAACTAGGAATTAAACTTACAAGTATTGAAACTTAAATCTAAGAACAACAATGGAAAGAAAAAGACTAGAAGAGAACTAACCTAGAGCATAAAGTGGATAGGTGCTAAGAGAGAGAGAGGGGAGTATTTATACAATTCAGCCTTTTCTCTCCACAAAATATCCCTGAACTTGCCAAAAGTGGCAAGTATTCTATAAATGGAAAGTCCAAAAAGCAGTAAAAATATCTTCAGAAAACAAAAGTTATTGATACCATAAGCAAAAGTATCGATAATATCCTTCAAATTCTTCCCTGGAGAAAAGAGTTATCGATAACTCCAAACAAACGTTATCGATACCCTTGCTTCTGGACAACTTTTGGACCAAAAATGGACAATTGGTATCAATAACATACAAATTGTTATCGATAACATTCTTCAAAAACTGCAGATTCAGATGCTTGTTCAACTTCAACAAACAGCTCCCAGCAACTTCACAGCTTCTCAGCACTTATTTTCATTCTCTAAACTTAAGTAAAGGCTACATTTTAAACCTTTCTTTTACCTTTCCTTTACTTTAATTTATTTAATGAAAATAAGAAAGTACCCCCATTTGGAAACAATGGCATTACCAGAATTTCAAGATTCCATTTAAATCAAAATGTCAACCCCCCACTTTTAGTACAAAACGGAAAACTACACATTTTTCTCAAGAGAAAATGGCTCAAAACATGACCTTGCTCTTCAAATAAAACCTTGCAATTTTGTAGTTACTCTTAGAAAAATTCAAGGATTAATTACCGCCATTTTTTATCTTGAAAATCGAAACTTTTTCAGAAAGTCATTTTTCCATACTTAGACAGATTTTAGGGGGCCGACAGGGTCTTCGGGTACTTGGAAGCACTCGGAGCATTCCTTGGCGTTGAAAAGCGCCTTATTTGCATGTTTTACTTGAAAATACTAAAAACATACCTTACGTGCAATATCGCTATGAAAGCTAAATAAATGTAAGATAAAACAACTTAAAGCGGGACTAATCGCACCAAAATCTGCAATAATGGGTGCTCATCACTGGTGCATCTAGTAACCGACTTTTCACCTTTCCATTTCTGGAAGGTTTCTAAAAGGTTTCCTTTTTGGGTGGCCTTCTCCACCAAGTAACCCCAACCAGCCTTGTTGGCTGGTTGCATCACCTTACCTCTGACCAACCTTTCCAAAGAGGAAATTTAGCCACCAAGCCAAGCCAACCATTACTTGGTTGGTTGTACCATTCTTCCTCCTATAAATACCCCCCATGGTTCTTCATTATGAAGGGTTCCAAAAAATATTCAAAGGGTGACCAAAAAAATATCAACTTCCAAAGAGTTTCCAAAAGGTTACAAAATCCAAACCCTAATACCAAGCAACAAGCCACCTTGTTTCCTTGTTTCTACCACTCAAAAGCATCCAACCTCAACTCAACTCAAAGCTCAAACACTTTTCAAATCTAAAAAATCAAAGGTATAACACCTCTGTATTGCATACTATTCTGATCCCTGAGGGGGGCTGTCAAGGTCAAGACTGGTATCAATACCATGCCCTGGCCCTAAAGCTGGCAAGGTTTCAAAAACCATAGTGGCAAAGACCAGCGCCGACCGTCAGTATGTGCTTCGTCACAACCTAACCTCTTAGAAAGGTTTACACCTCGAGCATAGCGCTAGGTCATTGAAAGCATACTAACCGGTAAGACTGGAATCGTTCCTACAGAGAAAACTTCTTAAGTGAATTTGGAATAGATGTTGAGTAAGAGTTGCAGCGTTCAAGCAGCCAACTTTGGTATTTGCTTTGAAAGACGATATTGAAACTTGGAATTTAAACTAGATTAGAGATGGTCAAGCCAAAGGGATTTGCTAACCCACAACTTAGCTGTCAAATGATTTCTTCATCTGACTCAAGAGTGGACCGAAACTGTCCGGAATCCACTTGAAGAATTAAAAGCTGAAGACTAATTGTAACTTAACTTAAGGCTCTAATTCAAATTGAACTCATTTAACGCAAGTGAGAGACGAAAAAGAATCGTTCGCACGCGTAGGATTATCGAGCACTTAGCATAAGGCAATAGACTCCATGATCAAGGAAGCCACCGACCTCAAGATCAATGCTAGATATCATGAGTTTAATTCATTCAAAATTAACCTTGAAATTAAGCTCAAGATTAAGAGAAACCATTTAATCGACTAATCCATAGGGTGAACCTCACCCCATGACCAAACCTTTAAACTACTCACACATAACAAAAAGACTAGAAAACATGCTAGGAAATGAAAACATGATTCACCGATAAAAACGAAAATAAACTAGATTTATAAGATGATCCAAGCTAGAGCTACAACTTTAATACTTGAGAATTAAACATACAACCACTACTTACTTGAATTGATGAGGAATTGAAGACGAGCTTGAGAGCAATAACTATGGAGTTCTTAAAGCATAAAAGACTTAAAGTGTAGAAAGATTACATAATGGCCAATAATGGCTCGCAAAGCTATTTATAGGCCATACAAATCAGCCATAAAATGGACCAAAAGGTCCCCAAAATATTCCAAAAACATTCTAGAAGTAGAAACTTTCAATATATGAAAAGTTGAAAAAGTTAACAAAAATCTGTACTACGGGCTTTGGTACCAATACCTAAAAAGTGAGGTATTGGTACCAATTGAACTGTCTTCCAATTCGGCATGATGGAACCAATACCTAAAAAATGAGATATTGGTACCTCAATGTGAAGTGAAAACTGCAGAACAGGGTCAGCTTGGGCCATCATGCCTTGTCGTGCCCCGACGGCCTTCCAATGCTTCAGTACATAATCAACGGGACTTAGCGGAGGTATGCCATGTGGCCTTGGACTCTCAGATGCCCTCGAGGGCTATCTTCAAAGCATTTGCTTCATTTGATACACTTTGGCTCACTCCTCGCCAACTTTGACCACCGAACGACCTACGAGGCTTCTTCTAGTGCTGATAAGTTCTGGTGACATTGAAACATGTGCCGTTAGGCAATTGGATACTTGGCTACAACCCGATACATCCCTTGGCGTTCAAAACCGCCTTATTAGCACGTTTTACCTGAAACGCTAACAAAAATACCTTACGTGCATTATGGGATAAAAACGACTACTTAAATGCATAAAGATTACAAATTAGAGGATTTAAGCTGCAAGATTATACAATCTTGGGTGCTAATCAGTATGCGCGCGCCGTTCGGTGGCTACGCGCGCAGGTTTTGCGTGGGGATTGGTACCTTGCTATTTTGTGTTCTACTTTGTATATAGATCACTATTGATGCATGTTAAATCCTGTCTACTACTTTTCTATATTAGAACTACTAGTTTTAGTTCAATATGTATTTCTACTGCTATGGAGTACCCTTGGGATCATTATGGATATAGCCCAAAACCCAAAAATATGTAAAACCAAACACTGATTTGCAGGCTCAGACCTGCGCGCGACTGTGGACTACTCAAGCTTGCAGGTTGTCCTCTGGCCAGTGAGTGGCCTTTGCATTGGTAACTTAGCCTTAAGCCACTGTTTTGCCCCCACTCTGTTTATGGGGTGTTTTGTTAATTTGTAGATTTATTAACCTTTTTGGTCCCCAAAGTATCACAAAAATCTCATTTTGGTCCCCAATAAACACATTGGAGAAATTGAGTCCCCAACGTTATTAAATGTGTACCAATGTAGTCCTTCACCCCTCACGCCGTTACCCCAGACGTCAAAGCCAGGGGCATGTTTGTCATTTCCCCTCCCCCAACGTCCTTATCCTCCACAGCACCTATAAAGGTTGGGAAAATCACTTGCTCCTCGTGGAGGGTGAGATTCAGGGCTTGTTGGGCTAAATAAGTTACTTGGGTTTTTTTTTTTATTCCTTTTTTTTTTCACATTTCTTAGTTTTCGTCAATTTTGGGGGATTATTGCTTCTTTTGACAAGAAGAATCCAAAAAGTAAAAAATTATGACCGAAATCTATTTTTTTTAATAAAGACAAAAATAGTCGAGTCGGGCGCTGTACTGGCCCTAATCCCTCTAATGAGGTGCGCCGATCTGTGAGCCCAGGAGCACGCCGTCACAGTCCTACTGAGGGGTTGTTCGGCTAAATAAGCCAAGTGACTTATTTTTTTGTTCTTATTTAAATTTTTTTTCGCATTTGTTAGTTTT
Organism: Rhododendron kiyosumense; assembly: GCA_019656275.1. NCBI lineage: Eukaryota > Viridiplantae > Streptophyta > Magnoliopsida > Ericales > Ericaceae > Rhododendron > Rhododendron kiyosumense. The sequence continues at coordinate 18,187 of BPLS01025990.1, forward strand.
TTGTCAATTTTTGGGGGATTATTGTTTCGTCATGACAAGAGAAATCTAAAAAGTAAAAAATTACGATCGAAATCTTTTTTTTTTTTTGAATAAAGACAAAAATAGCCAAGTCGGGCTCTGTGCCAGCCCTAATCCCTCTAATGAGGTGCGTCGATCCGTGGGCCCAAGAGCACGCCGTCACGGCCCTACTGAGGGGTTGTTCGGCTAAATAAGCCAAGTGGTTTTTTTTTTTTTTGTCCTTAATTCAAATTTTTCTCACATTTGTTAATTTTTTGGGGATTATTGTTCCGTCATGACAAGAGGAATCTAAAAAGTAAAAAATTGCGATCGAAATCCAACAAGCCAATTTTTTTCATCTTTATTAAAAAAAATTGGATTTCGATCGCAATTTTTTACTTTTTAGATTCCTCTCGTTATGACAACACAATAATCTCCAAAAAATGGACAAAAAACTAGCAAATGCGAAAAAATTTGAATAAAGAAAAAAAACAAAAAAAAAAACCACTTGGCTTATTTAGCCGAGCAACCCCTCAGTAGGGCCGTAACAGCATGCTCCTAGGCCCACGGATCGGCGCACCTTATTAGAGGGATTAGGGCCGCCATAGCGCCCAACTTAGCGATTAAAAACCAGTTGTCAGACCGGTTCTGGGTGGCGGCGAGTTGGTCGAGGCGGAAGTCGACGGCAGAGTCGGTTAGGTTTTCGGTGAGGCGGTTGCCGGGGAAGGAGCGGGTGTGGTAGAGGTTGGAGCGGATGGTGCACATGGAGTGGCCCCTGGAGCGGTGGGTTTTGGGGGAAGGAGAAGAGGATGGGCTGTAGAGGATAAAAGGTTGGGGAGGGGAAATGACAAATGTGCCCCTGCTTTTGACGTCTGGGGTAACGGCGTCAGGGGTGAGGGACTACATTGGTACACATTTAATAACGTTGGGGACTCAATTTCTCCAATGTGTTTATTGGGGACCAAAATGAGATTTTTGTGATACTTTGGGGACCAAAAAGGTTAATAAGCCTTAATTTGTAGGACTTTTCAACCTTTAAACTGTTTACTGACTGCCTATAAACTGCTTGATTTATCCTAGGTGTGCACTAGTCCATCTAGAGCCCAGAGGGTTTGAAAATAAGAGCTGTGGGTTTTGGCTTACTGGCGCTCGCAGGTCTTGTAGTAGCGTGCGTTGGTTGGGTCAGCATGCAGTGATTTGATTAGTGCATGCTGGTTTCTTCCTGCATACAACGCTTTGAAACATTGGCTTTCTAGTCTATTTAAAACTCTCACAGGAGTCTGTTTTCATCTTATACTAATTGCTCATCCATGCTATTCAATCGCATCTTGCAAATCGTGTTACCATCTTAATCCCCATTAAACTGTTCACCGCACCTAAATGGCTAAAGAATTTATTAATCAAACAGAATCGCAAACATCTTTCACAAATACTCAAGTAGAGACCGATATCCGGACTGGATGAGAGGGGTGCCTTAAAACCCTTCTCCTCTAGTAACCTGGCTCCCGAACCCGGATATGTTTATGACGGACTGATGCTTTTACGTTTTCAAATCAAACAGCGCGATAGGTGCTTCGAAATACGGTTCCTTGGGTGTCGGACCTTCAAACCCGAGTGGCTAATCCTTGCATAGGATAGGTAGCTTTTGGCCTGGAATCTTCCCTTGTGATAGCCTATCGGGTTTACTGGTAGACCAATGTGCAGTCCCACTTTGAACTGTTCCACCGCAAATGTAAACCGAGATAACAGACGTCACAGAAGACTTCTCCTTTCGTAGTTTAGTTCTCACTGTTGGGTTCATTTTGACCATGACACCCCCTTCCTGGTTCTGCGAGTCTTTTCTCAAGAATTCCGCCACAATTCTCAAAGAAGTGGCCCCACTTCATACTAACATAGGTGACCTTCCTATATACCCCGCCTGGCAACCAAGCGCATAGGAGTCATTAGAAGCAATGTTTAACCTCTTCCCATTTGCAAGTATCACTATTCTACACCATAGGAATGGGCAAGAGACTGAATCTCCTCAGTGATCGTTCTCGGCTACTTGCGAAAGATAGTATCATTGAACCTAGATCTTGGAATCTCCAGTCAGCTAGGTTGGCTACCCCCACGGTAACTATAAGCGTAGTTGCTTTAGCCCCATCCCTTCGATATTTGCTCAACTAGCTCTCGGTTTGACCATTTGGTTAATGGATCGGCAATATTGTCGTTTGACCTCACATAGTCAATAGTGACAACCCCACTAGATAGCAATTGCCTAATGGTATTATGTCTACGACGATTGTGTCTAGACTTACTATTATACAGATTACTATGTGCCTTACCAATTGCAAATTGACTATCGCAATGGATACTGATCGTTGGCACAGGTTTCGGCCATCTTGAAATATCCTCTAGAAATTGGCGTAGCCACTCAGTCTCTTCAGATACTTTATCTAAAGCGATAAACTCTAATTCCATCGTAGAACGTGTTTTACACGTTTTTTTCAAAGATTTCCAAGAAACAGCTGCATCACCAAGTATAAAGACATACCCACTAGTGGATTTCGAGTCCTTCATATCTGATATCCAGTTCGCATCACAATACTCTTCTAGTACTGCTGGATATCTAGTGTAGTGCAACCTCAACTCATGAGTATATCTCAAATAATGCAGAACCCTGACTATTACCTTCTAGTGATCATGTCCTGGATTACTTGTGTATGTACTCAATCTGCTAACTGAGTAAGCTATATCGAGCATTGTACAACTCATCAAGTACATCAGACTCTCAATTGTTCGAGAATACTCTAATTGAGACACATCCCCCCCCCCCCCCTCCCTTTATTGGATAAATGGAGATTTAAATCCACCGGGGTTCTTACGACACTTGAATCAGATGGGTTGAACTTCTCAAGAATCTTGTCAACATAGTGAGTCTGAGACACCGCAAGTGCGACAGATGTTCTTGTGATCTTGACACCCAAAATCACATCTACAAGGCCCATATCCTTCATGTCAAACTTCGAGTTTAACATATCGTTGGTAGACTGAAAGACTCCTTCATTGCTACCAACAATGAGCATGTCATCAACGTAGAGGCACAAAACGACGTGGTTTTGACATAAACACACTTGTCACATTCGTTGATATTGAAACTACTCGACAACATAGCATTGTCAAATTTCTCATGCCATTGTTTCGGTGCTTACTTTAGACCATACAATGACGCTTAACCGAACTCGACTCCCCTATGGATCTATGTGAAAATATGTGTTCAAAAACCAACACATTCCTAGATTCCATGTTCTTATTCTTGTGAATATCTGATATCTCACATTCATGCACAAGACATAACACAAGTTGTTATAGTGCACACACAAACAATCGTTAGGCCTATTCTCACCTTCTTTGGTGTAGGTACAACCACTTTTGCCAGACACACTCACATTCGTGAGATTTATAGGAAGGCATTGGCCCACGCAGCTTTAGGATTTTATCAACTTTCTTGCATGGTACCTCGTTAAGGCCATCATATGTGGAGAGAAATGCTTCACTCCATAAATTCTATGGAAAATAGAATTAATCAACCTAGCATCAATCATAGCCTCTTAGGCATGATATAGCTTTTAACAACTCCATATTGTTGAAGCGAATAAAGTATAATGGTTTGGTGAACTAGCTAGACACAAGTTTCACCAATGGTAATTCGAATTTACCACCTCGGTCACTATCCACCACTTTATTCTTAGCTAAGTTGATGTCCAACTTCATTCTTAACAAGAACGAGCTTTATCCAATATTGTGTTCATGCTCTCAAGCAAGTACACGAAGCAGTATTTCATGCTAATATCAACAAAAAGTAACAAAATACTTATTGCCACATCGTATTTGGGCATAACTTTGAAATCCCACACCTCAGTGTAAATTAAGTTGCATGGTCTAGTGCTTCTTTCAACCAATTGAAAAGAAGTCTTTATCACTTTAACCTTTACAATGGCAACCACTCGCCCATCCTACTCATTTCTTAAACGAGAGGAATATGTTCCCATAGGAACCACCACTGGCACACTAGACAGTTGTGTATAAACCACTTGGGACAATACCATCACAAGTATTCCCACCATTTTTTATTTCCAAATTTTCCATTAAAACCAAATGCCCAAATAAATCCAGTGAAAAATAACTCCAATGCATGAAAAAACAGTTGAGCCCCAACCACAAAAATTAAAAAATTGCTAATAATGATCCTTTCAAGATAGCAATCAATTTGTACTGATAAAGCTTTTTATGACATTTGTCTGTATCTAAAACTTTGATCTCTTTATAAAACAGTAAACTGATCAAAAGCCAAGAAGTAAAAAAGAAGTAATCGAAGACATCCATTGCCTTTGACCGTTATCAACACAACAACTTCAATTTTTCCTTGTTTTTAATAAAGAACGGGGTTCTGACCCAAAGTTGGAAAAACGAACGTTTTGTTTTCCTCCTCCTTCTTTTTTCCGGATCAACACGGATCATATCCAATATGATCTTAAAAATTCACTAAACTAAACCGTTTCTGTCTACCCCATCTGCTCTTGTACCTTGTTCCCAAAACAAAGCCGAAATGACCGCGCACGGTCCAAGCCGAGCAGATCATACACAGGATCAAGGTTGAGTACACCACTTCAAAAGCCGTATAAACAATTGATCCGAGGCCAAGTCACGCACGGCTGACCAAGGCCATAGCTTATCAGTTACCAACAACTACGATCGAGTCGCGCATGACTGATCGAGGCCGAAGCCAAACAGTTTTAGAACAAAACTGATCCGAGATCGAGTCGCGCACAACTGACCAAGGCCATAGCTCAACAGCTATCTCAAAACCCATAACAGGCCCAGTCGCGCTTGACTGTCCACAGCCGAAGCCCAGCAGGTTTTTTTTTCCGGCAAAGCTTAGATTGGTTCATCCTCCAAAGCCGACACGGAAATGGGTTTTCCCATGCCGAATACTCTCAACGAGAAAACTCGTTAGCCCGAATATTCATCACGCTTCTGGTGATATCAAACTGTAATTCCACGGTCCCAACTTGTAAAACCAATCACCAAACACTTCCATTGCATCTCTCTGAAATGACAAATCAGCAAATATTAGCAATATCTACTGCAACGAACAAAAGACCCAAAACGTTTTCTCATAGGTACTAATAATGACCAAGCCTTAATTAGCCACATGTCCTTCGCAACTGAACAATTCCACGCGACGATATTTTGTGCCTTATCTTATCAGATACGTTCAGTGGAAAGTCCAAGGGTTTAATATCAAAACCCAACTAGCAAAACCAATATGCTATTGATTATCCGCATGCATCACCTTCAACACGGGATCAAGAAATGTCACAGCTTCTGAAACGGAAACGTTGGGACGACTCTTTTTTTTTTTTTTTTCCCTTTCCCCCTTGGGACACACTTTCCGTTTTGAAAGGATAATCAAAACTAATTAGCATTTATAAGCATACGGCATTCAACTAGCATATGAAACATGGAGTATGCACAATACTAGCAGCAGAAATTTAAACGGAAAACTTTCTTTACACCCATGAGCCGCAAAAATAACCACCCTTCGGACCACCATGTCCCTTCATTTTGCGTGACAGTTTCGAAACCATCCTGCAGCAAATATTAGAGAAACTTCCACCAACAAAATTGGTCCCAATCGGAGTTTGTCTTGTTTCAAAAATTCAGTTTGTATCTCAGATTAATAAACAACCAATCTGCCGAGCAGATTGATAATACGCCATACACCAGTGGTACTCCACGTATCTAATCTGTCATGAATCTGTTATAGCAACTCAAAAGTTAGTCCAAAACAGAAACTATTTTCTGGAATCCATTTGCCAATCAGTGATCAAAAATCTTTCTTAAGCTTTTTGGGAAAAATCGGCATAAACGTAAAATTACAGAGAACAATTCCATTGATAATTCCGAAATTACAGAATACATAACAATAGACAGATTGTAAAGAATGAGATACAAACATTATTTTCTGAGTCACAAGCCGAGTCCTGTGTGAAACTACAATCACCTTAAAAAAGATTCGCCGCCTACCGTGGGTGTTGTAGGTTGCATCGGCGACTTCCTCTCAGGGTTGGCTCGGCTAAACCGCAAGCCGTCGGAACTCCATCATTGACTGTCTTGGCTAACTGAACCACCGTCTGTCTCTCTCACACAAGAACAATATTCAGAGTGTATGGAGCAATGCGAAACTCTCGTGTCTCTACCAAAACGTGATACACCAATATAAAGGAAGGAAACATCCTATAATGAATTCGGGAATTGAATTGCATGTAACTCCCACAATGAATTTGAGAATTGAAATATGCCATTAACCTCATAATGGGGAGGAGTAAACCAAGTTGAAACTCCTGGTCATTAGTACACGTCCAGATTCATTGAACCAAATAGAGGCCTATCAGTTGCCTCGAGAGACCCTCCATATGCCTCGATTTTATTCATCCGATTTTCCTGAAAAATTTCCAACACTATATGAGTGCCAAAATGTACCGGAAGGAATCCAAACACTTACCGTTTGTGAAGTGGAATGGTTCCCTTTATCAATTGCACTGTGTGATAGGAATTGATTCGTAGACTAGACTGAATGCAATTATATGCAGACGAATTGGAGGGTTTATGTTACGTTAAACTGAAGTTTTTAAGGGCTTTATTAACCTTCCAGCTATTGTGCTATTTGCAGTGTATCAATGACCTGTGACAACAATGGCAGTATGCTGTGGAAGGTCCCTTTGAATGGTATTTGTGTGGAGTGGATCACGGCTTCTTTACGTATGGATTCAGTGTATATGTTACGTTAAACTGAAGTTTTTAAGGGCTTTATTAACCTTCCAGCTATTTGTGCTATTTTGTAGTGTATCGATGACCTGTGACAACAATAGCAGTATGCTGTGGAAGGTCCCTTTGAATGGCATTTGTGTGGAGTGGATCATAGCTTCTTTACATATGAATTTCGAACACTTATTAGCGGTAGTATGTTTACTACGTAGTGCATGGTTCGTTGTAAATGGTATCTTTGTGGAGGGGATTGTAGCTTTCTCTTCTTTTGGGTGTCAACAAAACTTCAAAAAAAAGGACCAACTTAGCTTGCAATTTGGTCATGGCACTTCTCAGCATCATCCATACATTGTACTCTAAAGCATTATCTACTTATATAGTGTCATCCTATTATTTTCTAGATCTAAAGCCGCATGTTGCTTTATCAATTTGTTCGGCTTCCTCTTCTCTTTTTTTCTTCTAATTCTCCGAATCTTCTGGTTCCTATGTAAATTACGTATTGTGATAGTTCATGCAATTGCGTCAATTTAACCCAACAAATGTTAGATAATTGCACCAAAGACCTTGAATATACCCGTGTTGTGCCTCTTCGTGCAGGGCAAAATAAACATCAGTTAGAACCTAATTTTTTTCTTTTGTCCAATACATCAAACGGGCACGGGCACGTTGCTATTAGTTAATTAATTTGCCATTCCGAAGGATGAATTTATAATAGAACTCAACTCCCCACTTCTTGAAAATGTCTCACGGAGTTCTCAGAACCCTCTATTCAAGAATATACGTTTAGTCGCAAAAGCATGTTCTCCATTAAAGAAGCTCAAGCTAGCTCGTTGCTTTTGAGGGCCAATAATTAGAAATCCATGGTGCATTAAAATTGCTTTTGCTGGCATGTCCACTGGAAGAGCTAACCCTAGGAAGAGATGCACTTCCCTAACGCACCTGAACATCAGTGGTCTTAAGGTTTCAGATGTTTTTGGGAGATATTCTAACCCCTCTGGAGTGAATTTGAAGACTTTGAAAGCTTGGCAGACCAAAATTAATGACAAAGGAATGACAATGATTGGAAATAGGTGCCGAAATCTCCAATATATGGACATTGGATTCTGCAAAGATCGAAGTGACAGATAAAGGGGTAATGGAGGTGGTGAGGAACAAACAAATGAACATAAATTTTCCTACAAAGTAATGTTGCCGAGTTGTGAGCCTTAAAACGGTGAAACCTAATCAAGGAACTTGTTGAAGTTGAAAGAAAGATTTGTCATCACATCATTCTGGTGAAAGTGTCCCGGCCAGTAAAAGTTTTTGTAAGAAAAGCACTTTCCTATATCAATGCCTAAACAACTTTTCTCAGAAATTTTGGCTATCTGAGTTTTGTTAATACTGGTATTGTATGACACATGCAGATAATGTGTAATGGAATCTTCAAGAGTCCAGCGCACAGAGCAGTGACAAACTCGGGAAAGGAGAGGACCACTCTGGCTGTGTTTTGTAGTCCACAAGCAGAAATTAGAAATTTTTCGGTGCTGGGTATATCCCACATGGTACCTTTCTCAGTATATCCGGGCTGTTCAATACACTTTTGGACGGCTTGGATTGAAACCCTCTCTCATCTCACCCCAACACTTTGTCTTTCCTTTTTCTCTCTCAAAATTCGAGCCATCCAAAAACGCAATGGACAACTCAGACGTGCTGAGCGGGCAATACGTGATACTACCCACCCGGCATTGAAAATTTTTCCAGCATGAATTGAGATTGGCAGATAGAGGAGCTCATCAATTAAAAAGGCCAAGGATGTGCAAGAAAGTGAAGAATTATGCCGATTCCTACTTCCAGCACTACCAGCAATGGAAGCGACCAATCGATGCGGTGAACATATAATGTCCAAAATCGTCATCTTGAGGATGTGTTTGCAGTATTTGAAAGCTGTAAGCTAAGTAAATTTGGTTGTACGTACAATGTGTGGATTTTCCAGGTTTTTGAATCAAATTTGCAAGTGAAAGATGGCTATGCCGAAGCCATTTCGAAATTAGTGTACTCGTGTAGATATCGGCTTTCTTGGTACAATATGTCAATGTATGCCTTTTTCGAATCGAACACCTGCTATTCCTACCATAGGCGATAGCATTCGCTAGCCAATCTAGGACTTCGAAAAACTTTTCAAGTTCCTCCCCGGATATGAGGAAGGAGAATTAGGGTAACGCACATAACATGAAGCACGTACGGGCCAACGATAGGGTTTTCGAAATGTTATGGGGGGAGGGCCGGGGTTGCTTTTGAGACCATCCAGGCCCGAACCAACTACAAGTTTGGTCACTGTAGCACAAATATTAATTCTTTTGTCACCACCTCGCACTAACTTCATGAAAAATACCTGCACTCACCGTGTACTACAATATAACCCATACTCAAATTCCAAAAATCAAATTGCAGCCTTTTTTGACTTTTGAAAATGCATCTCTCATTTTCCCCAGAAGCTTCCATCGGTATCATGTGCCTATAGCCTTCGTCCAAAGGGATGGCAATTCGAATCGAACCGATGGGTACCCGAATCGATAATCAAAATTATCCCCAAATCATAACCGAAATTTTCTCCGTGGGTATGGGTATGGTTGGCACATAGGATACCCGTTCGGGTTTCAGTTCAGTTCTGGTTCAACAGATACCCGAACCGATTCCCAAACCGAACCGAATCCGAACCAAACCGAACAAATAGATTACAAAATTACCCCTACCTATAAAAATACACATTACTGAGTTAGGGTTTTCCAGACTTCCACAGTACCACTCTTCCAGTTCCAATCCTATTTTCACTTTGGAGACCAGGCGGCAATTGAGAGGCGATTTAGATCTGAGCTCTCTCTCTCTCTCTCTCTCTCTCTCTCTCTCTCTCTCTCTCTCTCTCTGTTTATTCAATTCCACTCCAGTACTCCACGCAGCCAACACCTCTCAAACCCACCCCCTCCTCTCCTGATCTCCTCTGCAACCCCTCTCGGTTAGACGGCCTCACCCCTCTGCCGTCCATCGTCACAGCCCTCCGCCGTTCATCGTCGATCTCGCTCTCTCTGCTGTAAGTCTCTCCCTCATCTCTGGCGATGATGTGTTATCTCTGATCAGATCTATTTTTGGTTTATTAACCCTGTATTTATTCAATTTGTACTTCAATATGGTTGTTATAAAGGTCTGCAATTTACCATTTGCTGTTTCGTTTGTGGTTCGATCAAAAATTGAGTGATAATCGGTTTTGACTCAGTTTTTTTTTCTTTGTTTGGATCAGAATACTGATCGGGTATCCGTTCGGTTCGGGGATTACCCGAAAACCGAATGGCTCAGAAATGGTTTCATTCCTCCCTCCCCGTTCAGGGATCGGGGCGGATATGGGCGGAACTTCGGGTTCGGGGATCCGGGACAGAAAACCGATTTTCCACCCCGAATGCCATCCCTAGGTCCAAGGCCAAACCATACAAAAATAGAAAATAAAGAAATCACACTTACTATCTTATAGGACAACAAAAGATAGGTCTAAGTAGTAAGGTACTTTCTTTTTTTCCCCTTACTAGTGGTCAGGTACATAAGTTAGGAGGTAATTCACACGAGAGATATACTTATTCACGGAGGCGCTGTAAAGCGGCTCTTTACGGAGCTAAATGATCTCAGTCGTCCGTTTCGGCATTGGACGGTGCAAATTAAAAATAATCTATTTGCGCGAATAGATTGTTTTTAATCTAGATCATTCAAAACACTTTTGGATGACCGAGATTGAGCTCCATAAACTTTTATTTACGTAGCCTTCATAATAAAGATTTTCTCTTCACATAAACCCTAAATCTCAAGGGGTTAAAATGAACTAACAAATGTAGTGTTTGGTTGGGAGTTTAGTTTTGGTAGTGGGTGGAAAGAGAAATAGAGTAATAATTGAAGATATGGGTAATGATTTTAGAGAGATAGAGAGAAATGGGAAAATAATAATTGGAGAAATAGGATAATGATTGGAGAAAAAAGTAGGGTAATGATTGGAAACAAAACTAAAACTAAAACTAAGTTGTTAACTGAACAAAGCCGTTCGACTGTAACACAATCTTTACCTGTCTGACTATGGAAACATTTGTAAGTGTCCAACAATTGGTGTGCTTGGGGCACCATGTTATATGCATCTTTAAGATGAATATCATGATATGATATATCCTAAAGTGAGATGTTTTAAAAATATTATGTCATTTTGAAAATGTTATGCATCTTATGTGTCACTTTTTTTTTTTTTTGGACAAATGTTACTTTCATTTGTGGTTTTTTTTATTAAGATGTGGCTTCTTAGCAATTGGATCGCAGAAAAGCCTGTGGAATTAAATCTTGGTAGTTCATCTCGATAGTCAAGGTCCAAAGTTTATAAAGATTCTTTCCAGAAAGAATTATTCTTTTCAGGAAGATTTTTTCACGAATCTGAACTATTAAAAACACTTTTGAACAGATGAAATAACATAGATTGCTAGAGACTTGGACTCAAAAAAGCCTAAATTCTTTTACTATTACATACATGATTGATTAATGTTAGGGCTGAAAATGAATGAAGCAGCTCGCAAACAACTCATGGCATGGCTCGGCTTAGCTCGAGCTCAAAGTATTAGGCTTGTAAAATAGATGAACTGAGTTCACCATTTTAAAGCTCAGCAAGATTCGAAAAAACTCGACTCATTTGTATAAGCTCGGCTCGTCAATAAAGACTGAACTGGTAAATGAATCATACTTTTCAAACTCAATTTTTAGACTCATTTAATAATGGAAAATGATTTTGTTACTCCCTTTTTTGTTAACGGCACTCCCCTGCATGTGTATTTTTGCATCAAAAATATATTTGCAAAGGAGTGTCGTTAACAAACAAAAAAAAGTGACAAATCAGCAGCCTTAATAATGCTGTGTTTAGTTTGTGTTTTGAATTTTTTTTTGAAAAATAGTAAGGATAATAAGTAGAGAGAGATAAGAGAGAAATTTTGAAAGTACGGAGAATCTAGGTGAAATCTAGGGAGAATTTTTTAAAATATTCTTTTTGAAAAGCAAACCAAACAAGACATAAATGAGCTCAACTTAAATAGTACTCCATACAAAACTTGGTTTGTCTCAACCCGTTTTGTTTGCACAATTTCAAGTTTTAACGTGGATAAAGTGGGTCAACTATATTGTGCTTGACTGTTTGTCCCCAAGCTAACTTTAGCTCAAAACTTATTAAACGGCTGCCTTGTGCAAACCCATTTCCCAAGATTTTCTCACCTTAGCCATGGCGGAATCACTGTCAATGCCAGTCCAAGAACTGATCGTCAACGGGGGTGAACTGCCGGAAAAATACATATACAAGAAGGGTGAAAATGCAGCCACAGATGTCTCTTATCCACCGATTGAGGTCCCAGTAATTGATCTGAGTCTCCTCGCATCTCAATCCGCTGTCGGAGACGAAGAGCTTGGAAAACTCCGATCTGCTCTCGGCTCCTGTGGTTGCTTTCAGGTTTCACTACTTGCTTGTCTAAAAACCCAATTTGTTTTTCCCAGTTGGGTTTTTTGGTAAGTGGGTTTTGTGTCTCGTTGACTGAATGGTGTGATTTGTTGGTTATCACTGCTACAAAAATAGATAAAGGCATCGGTAATTTAGTGTGATCTTTCATTTTTAATCTCGCATTCAAAATCGTGGTTTATCAAGATGTAACTAAAAGTCCTTATCTTTTAACTACACAATAAAAATCGTGATTAAAACTTATTAAAACCGTAACTAAAAACATAAAAACTGTTATTAAAAATGACAATACCGTGACCTTTTTAATAGCTTAACATCTTAGTTTTATTATAAAACCGTGGTTGTTTAGAGAGTAATAATCTCAATTTTGGAAAAAACCGAGATTTAAAGTGGCGTTTTTCTAAGAGAAAAAATCCCACTTTATTTAGCATGTTTGGTATTGAACCAAAATCTCTTGAGTTTTGCATAGAAGCTTCAACTAACTGTACCACACACTTTTCAATATATAATTAAAATATTTAATACATAACATATGTGTTTAACATTAAAATATATTTTGAATATCATTTTGAACCTTTAAATATTAAAATTAGAAATTTTGATAAACATAAAAGTTGTAACCCTTTGTATTATTATTCAAACCCATTTTGAATTTTTTCAATTAATGGAGTTTGAGCATAGAGTTATACTCGAAATACATTTGGCAATGAAATACAACCTTCATAAATTTTGTCACCAAAGGTACCCATTTGGTGACGAAATATATTTTCATAGCTGAAAGTACCTCATTTTTTGACAAAATATTTTTTGTAGAATGGTTGAGAGTGACATTTATTAAGGGGTATTACGCGTGTAGTCGATTAAGGGGCAAGCGACTTTCAACTTTTCCTATATAAGAGCTTTCATCTCAAGTCTAAAAAAAATGTGATGTATTCTCTAACTTACGATCTTAGTTTCTAGATGATTGAGATTAAAGATTCTTTCTATCTTAGTTTTTCCGAAATGAGATATATTCTTTCATATACAATCTTAGCTTTTTAAAAACGAGATCTATTCTTTAAATTACAATCTCACTTTTAGATTATTGAGATTAAAAAATCTTTTCATCTCAGTTTTTTGATAATGAGATCTATTCTTCAAGTTACAATCTCACTTTTTAGATTACTGAAATTAAAAAATCTTTCTATCTCAGTTTTTTCGTACAATTGAAATTAAAACTATATTCCATAACATTTTATTACGCTTTTACAAAAAGTAAGATCTTTTTAGTTTTTGGACCGTGATCTTTAGCCCATTTTGTAGTAGTGTATGCACTTATGCTATTCTGTGATTAGTGGGTTTGGCTGATAAACGAGGCGGACAAGCTGATTAGTTTGATTGTTCAAGTTTGGCTTGAAACTTGAATGGTTTATCTTGTTTTTACAAACGAGTCGATCTCAAGCGAGCATTAATCGAGCGGATCTCGACTAACTTGAATTTTAAACATCATTAGCCGAACGAGTCGAGTAGAATTAGCAACATGTTCAGACTTCATTTGGAAGCTTTATGAGCTTGACTAGATGTTCTCATGTTCATGCTTAGTTTGTCTATGTGGAGCAATCTATGGAAAAGAAAGGAGCTAATAATTCAGTCTTTTTAGGTGGGTCTATGAGATAACAGATTTGAATATATATATATATATATATACACACACACACTCACACTCCATTTGGTTTGGTCTTTTTATTTTTATATATATATATACACACACACACTCCATTTGGTTTGGTCTTTTATAAAAAATAAAATGAGTGACAATTTTGCTGGCATTCCAAGCACAGCCTTACGTATTTCAGTTTTCGATTTGTTGAATGCTCTTTTCGGAATTTCAGGCTATAAATCATGGAATGACAGCCTCTTTCCTAGACCAAGTGCATGAAATTGGCAAACAATTCTTTGCACTTCCCATTGATGAGAAACAGAAATACTCAAGGACAGTTGGTGACATTGAAGGGTACCACGCGACTGATTCAGTGCTTTCGGAGCATCAAACTCTTGATTGGACCGATCGGTTGTTTATTACAATATACCCAGAAGACAAGATAAATCTCAGATTTTGGCCTGAAAATCCTGAGAATTTTAGGTATGTCAACCATCATGCTACTAAAATCTTGTAAGAAAGATACATATATGTGCTTATAGAAAATGATGCATATTTTAGGGTCATTGTTCCCTTGTTTGCCAAACGAGAAAGCAGACGATGATTTTGAAATTTAAGGAAGAATTCGGTTTCCTTTATTTCCTCTTTTAGTGTCATTGATTGGAAGGGCAGGGGGAGACCCTCCAAACCTCAAGTAGTTACAGCTGGCCATACCAAGGTCTGTACAAGCAATCCCTCAAAAATCCCCATTAGTTCTTCGTTATAACCACCGGTGAACTATACATAGAAAGCCCTACGTTGGGAAACCATCACGAAAGCCTTGTAAAGATATGGGACCGGTTATATAAATGGGGGAGCAGATAGTGAAATCTCGTCTTTTTAGCTGACCAGCTCTCTTTTTCTTCAAACCATGGCAGGTCTACTTTCCATATTTCCCTGTATACGGCAAAAATGAACGACGAAAAAAGCGCAAAGCTATTTAATTCTCGCTTTTCTTCACCCTTTTCTTCCTCTTTTTCCAAGTTAGTTTAAGGGGTGACCTTGTCGATGACACAAGGCATGGTACCTAAATTCGATTTAGTGTGACTTCTGCCAGTTTTTTTTTTCTCTTCGCATATTCCTCTCCTACCGATTGTATTATATGATATTGCAGGGAAATTTTAAATGAATATACGAGAAATTTGTCACTCATGAAGGAGTTCCTCCTTAAATCCATGGCAAAGTCATTGAACATAGAGGAAGACTGTTTTCTGAAACAGTATGGAGAGGAAGCAATGATGATTGCAGGATTAACTTTTACCCTCCGTGTCCGAGGCCTGATCTTACTCTGGGTGTCAAACCACACACAGATGCAGCAACAATTACCTTTCTGTTGCAAGACAAAGAAGTGGAAGGCCTTCAAATTTTGCAAGATGGACAGTGGTTCAGAGTTCCCATTGTTCCCCAGGCTATTCTCATTAATGTTGGTGATCAAACAGAGGTAACTTAACTTGGTTCAAGTGTTGAGTGCATCAAATTTTGTCAATGATCAAATTGGAAATTTTCAGATGATTTGCGGTACTAATTAAACAACGATTAGTGACTGAACAAACTATGATTTTACTTAAGTACTGTTTTAGTATTGTGCTCTGTTTTCGTCTTCGAAATTCAGTTCTGTGTCCAGAATAAATCTCCCACAATACTTATTTTTAAGAAAATGGTGACGGTCTCCGGGGCACATTAAGGAACTTTTTTGAATAAGAACTAGTTTTAAGAAAAAGTCAAGGAAGTTTAACTTTGTCTAAAACCTTATTTTCTGAAATAAAAAAAACAGGACAAAAAATGAGTGTTTGCCTTTCGAGAACAGTTTTCTCAAAAACCGATTGCAAAACAGCAATTCCGCTAGGCGGATTTCGAAAAAGCAATCGAAAGTTCAAACACATTTTCCTATCAATTTTATTTCCAGGCTAGAACAGTTCTCAAATGTACAAAAAGGCCAAAAGATTGATCATGTACTCTGTAAATGGGTGGTCTTCTGAAAATTTTCTCCGGAGCAGTTTCCAGAAGATGAAACGCAAAATGGTTACACCAGTTATTGAGCTTTCACTAATAATTTTCTAATAGCTTTCAAATGTAGAGTTGATCTTTACTGTTGCTGTATCATGTGTACAGATAATGAGCAATGGAATGTTCAAGAGCCCAATGCACAGGGTGGTGACAAACTCAGAGAGGGAGAGGCTCACTCTAGCTGTGTTTTGTCACCCGGATGCCAGAATGGAAATCGGGCCGGTGGAGGAGCTCATCGACGAAAAAAGGCCGAGGTTGTACAAGACAATGAAAGATTATGTGGCTATCTATTTCAAGAACGACCAGTTAAACAAGAGACCAATTGATGCAGTGAAGATCTGATGTTTTTCCAACAATTCATCATTTGTGTGGCTATGGATTCAGAGAGAGAGAGAGCGACTTAGATCCTCTTCAAACATAGTCACTCCATTTGGTTTAACATTTGAGAGTTACTTTTAACTCTTGACACATTTTTTAATAAATCTCTCTCTATCTCTCTCATTCATTACTACTCAAACTTTCAAAAATAATTTTCTAAAATGTAAACCAAAGAAAGCAAATTCTCTCCCAAGATCTTCCACAGCTTTTCACCAGAGGATGACAGCACATAAATGAACCCATCCAAGGGCAGAGACAGCGCCAGCAATGCCGTTGCCAATCCTTTAATTACCACGACGTAGTTTCCTCACCCGCACCTAAACAGAAGCCTAACGTCTTCCTGTTATGCATCTTCTCGATCTCTCCTTCTCTATTCAATTTCGATCTCCAGAAAAGCCCTAAAAGTTCATCGAACAGACAAAATAACTCTCTCCATCTCCATTCAACGCGTCATTGTGTGAGAATGGGTCGACGATCATTCAAGACAATATCGAACTCGGCATCGGTGATGGCGACAAGCCCTCTAATCTCACCGAACATCATCATTTTCTCATCTTCGACATTGCACTTACGTATCACGCTTACCTTCAAATTCTTCTTTATACATCGACGGAAATCTCAGAGAAAATTGAATATTGCCGTCACTGTAATGTTCTCGGATGCGTAACTGTATTTCATTAGCATTCTTTGTTTGACAACACAAGTCCAATTTTTCTCTGAAATCTTGCATGGACATAGAACTTTCTTCCAATATAGATTCATTTGTCACTTTCACCAACTTAATTAATTCCACACGCAAATTTTATTTTATTTTTTTGATGCAAGTAAATGGATGGATAAGAAGATGAACCCAATTTTCTGCAAAATTCACTCTTATCTTGGCTAGGAAAGAGAGAGACCCATTTTCCTGCAAATCCCACTCCTATCTTGGCTGGGGAGAGGGAAAGAGAGATGAAGCCATTTTCCTATAAATCCCACTCAGAGAGAGAGAGAGAGAGAGAGGAACCCTTTTTTCTTGAAATCGTATCACTTCTATCTTGGCTAGAGAGAGAGGATTTGGCGATTAGGGAATTTTTGAAACTGGTTTGTAGTTCCAAATTGAATAGAAGAAGACAGAGAGGATTGACGTTAAGCTGCCGTTTAGGACGGACTCAGAATTTAGTTGTAGTGGGTTCAATATATACAACACATGTAATTTTGTGGGATCTTCAGGGCAAGAATATTATCTGTTGGGGCAAAATTACAAAATACTCTTCAAAACTATACCTACTCTAGAGGTATTTTGAAACTCAGTTGGGTCAAGTGACCCCGCTTGCCCTATACTGGGTCGGCCCATGCGTTTAGGTGCGGGTGAGGAAAGACGTAGTGGTAATTAAAGGATTGGCAACAACATTGCTGGCGCTGCCTCTGTCCTTGGATGGGTTCATTTATGTGTTGTCATCCTCTGTCTCTATCCTTGGATGGGTTCATTTATGTATTGTCATCCTCTGGTGAAAAGCTGTGGAAGGTCTCCGGAGAAAATATGTTTGGAGACGATCTGAGTCCGAGCAGAGATTCAGCCTGGCTAACAGAGGAGACTCCATCATTGACTCTCTCACTCCATTGAGAGAAATTTCAAGGAGGGCCCTCCATTATTCTTTTCCCATTGCTTTCTTCATTCAATTATTCAATGCAAGACCCCACAACCAGCAATTTCTCGTGGACCTGCGTATTCTCCTTTTCCTACCTTGTATGGAGTCTTGCTTGCTAGTGGCCTCTTTCTCTTTCATTGGTATTTTTCTAGGAAAAAGAGGTGAATCAGTTTCCTTTCTCAAAAGTTATTTTCGCAATCAGAAAGTCTAGGTACACCGCATAGGATGTGGTGACTGATCCAGTGCGTGTTTATTTGGCTATTTTGGGCTCTACAAAATTACAGAAAAATATTCATAAATTTCAAAATAATATTTCATGGAGCCTTTTAAAAAATCAACTCCAACGAACACCTGTAGGCATTTTTTTTGAATTTATAGGAGTGAAACTGCTCAATTTCGCAGTTTTTGCCTCTATAAATTCAAAAAACATATCTACCAATATCTGTTGAAACTGATTTTTCCCAGAGCCCCATAAAATATTATTTTAAAATTTATGAATATTTTTCTGTATTTTTGTGGACTTGCGGTGGACGGACAGTCATCGCACCACATATGCAATGAAATAGGCAAGACAACAATCATCATTGGCTCTCCCGAAAAGAATGAGGTCATTTGCAACAAATAGGTGAGACAAAGCTGGATCACGACTAGAGATACGGATAGGGGTCCCAAATTTCTCCTCACAAGCTTTAGAGATCGCAATGGATAGGTTAGTAGACTGTTTTCCGTTTATCTAACCATGGCCTTCGGTTTATCTAGTTGCCGAGATGTCGCCATCTAGGCTAGTTGAAAATTGTCACTGTTATAGCAATGCCCCTACCGAGAACAGAGAGGGGTGTGAATTTAATGAAAATTCTACGTTCATACGAAACTCAAATCAACAATGCTAGTGACAATCCCATTATGCGCACACACTACAAGTATGTGTGTGTCTTTTGAGTTATTTTGGTACAAATAGCATTTCACTGGAACAAAAATTCTGAACAAAATACACACATACACAAATATTTATGATGGGTGGACCTGCTCACGCAAACAAGGACTTACATGCACTGACGTGATCGGCAAACAAACGACACAGCATTGCAGTTATGATTGATCCCAAATGAGGAGATGGAGCCAAAAGCAAGAGCCGTACATGTTGGTTCTACATAAAAGCCGACTAGATCGCATCCCATACCAGCAATTTCACCGACAATGTCAGCTATCACTTGCAAGTAGGGGTGACAAATGGGCGGGTTTGGATCAAATTGAGCACGTTGTAAGTGGATTGGGTCTAAATAGGTCAATGACTCATTTAGACCCATTAACTATGAGGTTAATTACCCATACCAAATCCGACCCATTTATTAAAAGCAAACTCAACCCGCCCATTAGCCTAATTAAATACTATATACTAAAATTTAAAATGACTGAAATACCAATGTACATTAAAATTACCATACTATCTCTCTACTAGTAAAATGACCAAATTATCCCTGTACACTTAATTACCATATTACCATCGCTTTTTTCTGTTTTGTACTTCCTTTGCAAAATTATAATCCCGTTCGTCTAAATAAGCCAATTGAGTTATTTTTTTGTCCTTATTCAAATTTTTTTCATATTTGTTAGTTTTTCGTCAATTTTTTGAGGACTATTGCATCATTATAACAAGAGAAATCTAAAAAATAAAAAATTACGATCGAAACCCATTTTTTTTAATAAAGATAAAAATAAGCCAATTAATAAAAATTTTCGTCTTTATTAAAAAAAATGGATTTCGATCATAATTTTATACTTTTTAAATTCTTTTGTTATAGCAATGCAACAATCCCCCAAAAATTAACAAAAAACTAATAAATACAAAAAAAATTAAATAAAGACAAAATAATCCCAATTGGCTTATTTAGCCAAACAGGACCTAAGAAACTTTTGTGAGAAAAGATTACGAGGAAGAAAAGATCGCTGATTCTGGTTCATCTCTCTCTCTCCATGATGTAGCCTCATCCTGAACCTCAGGCCAAATGAAAAATTATAGAGTGTGGTAAGCTCACACACTCAAAACTTTGATCGACGCATGTGATGTAACCCGACATCATATGGAGGCTTATTATACCATTATCCGAACCGTCTTGAAGAGACAAACAAGATGGACAGATCAGATTTTCCGTTCAAGCAATTTAAAAAAAATGCAAATTTTGATTGGAACTCGGTTTGCACTCTCTCTCTTCATTTGTTTTCGTTTTATACACTATGAAGTGCTAAAATCAGTCTTAACCTACTGGGCAACAACCAATATACTGGGCCCGAACATTTAATTAGTTTTTCACAGCGATTTAAGGTTCCAATTCCAAGCTTTTTCGAAGGTTTAAGGTTCGGCTCGGGTTTCTGTTATTGCAATGGAACTTCAAACGTACAGCACGTCAGCACCAGAACATTGATAGAATTACATATGAAAAGTAATTACTTTTTCTCTTTTCATTCCTTTCTAGCATTCTCTTGCCAGCCAAACAGATCATAAAGCAAATTGCCCCATACCGCTCGATTCTGGGATCATCCTCAGGGATGTTCTGCTCAACCGTGCCAACAATATCCGCACCAACATCAGCAGCGCGCTTTTGCACTACTCTGCCAATCAGGACCATAGAAGACCAACCAAGGCTGAAACCCGTTACAAATTCACCTTCCTTTCAAAAGTGAAATCTCCACTGGCGTAAAAAAGAGGGAAAGCCCATCTTAAGTGCAGCCGTGATCTTATATACAATAACAGATAACACCAAATGTCTCTTGCCTTTTTAAGAGTCCAAACTTCGTTTCTATGGATGTTAATACCTCCGCCCCTGCCTATAATAGAAAGGAGAATGTAACTAATTTCAGCATGTAAGGACAGAAAATAGATCGTATTTGTATGAAAACTGGGTGTGAAATCAGTTCAACTAGCATGCCAAAGGGGGTGTTAACGTACCTGGGCCATTGGATTCTTTGGTCAAAGACGAACCTATCGTCTATCATGACTTCAAGAATGTGAGCAATGAAGCGCCAACGATGCAAGGGAGGCAGCCCTTGCTCCGGAAATACAAAAGCGAGGGAGGCAGCCCTTGCTCCAAAAATGATGCAAGGTTGGGGCTGGAATAGATCCCCAAAATTCGAAAGCGAGGGAAGCCATCCTAAATGCAGTATTGCAAATATAGAATGAAATCTGGTAATGAATTACACTCACACAAAAAAAGAACACTCAACTGTAACAAATTGATAAGTCGTGATCAGAATATATATTTTATTAGTCACTCAACGTGACACAAATACAATTTCAGCATAAAGCAGATACGCCAATGAAGACTTCTTCTACCTTCTTGGCGAGGTGACCAGAATATATGTTTTATTTTTGCTCAGTAAACCAACAAGATCAATTTGGTGTTCATTGCACCACCATATATGAAATTCCTTTCCCGAAAAAGAAATGCGTGAAAAGTGTTTGCAACATTTTACAATCCCTGAATCCCGTTTGTACAAATACGCTCTTTTCCTATCCTCGGAATGTCAAGCTGTGAATCTGTGTGGTGTTGTAATATTTCATGAAACACTTAATCGACAATCGATAGGAGGATCTTATCGATTACCGCCGACTGAAAACTGGGTGTAAAACATATGGATATCATGTGGTATTTGTGCAGTTGGTCGATGATGTAGCGAAATCAGTTGAAGCAACATGCCAAAGGGGAAGTTAACAAACCTGGGCCATTAGCTGCTTGGGTCAAAGACGAATCTTTTGTCAATCGTGACTTCAGGAATGTGTGCAATGAAGCCCCAATATTTGCCTTTCCCGTTTTCACATCGTCGTTTCAGCATCGGACACTCGTCGATCGACAAATACAAAAGCCAGGGAGGCAGCCCTTGCTCCAGAAACGATGCAAGGTTGGGGCAGCCAGAGATCACCAAATCCAAAAGCGAGGGAAGCCATCCTAGCTCTGAAATGGACGTGAGCTCAGGGCAAGAACGGATATGAAGTTTTTCAAGAGAGATGAGGTTTTCAAAGTCCTTGAAAGATAGCTTCTTCAGATTTGGGAATTTCCGGATGGCCAAAAAGATCAGAGAGGAGGGAAACGACATCATCCCATCTTCCGGAAAGGATACCCAATCACATTTCACAAGGGAGAGTTCTCTGAGAGAGTACAATCGGTGCAAACCACTCAGCTTACCAATGTGGACATCGAAGATGGAAAGTTTAGTGAGGTTGGTGAAGTAGGAGGAACTTCCTTCATCCAGAATGTGGGAGAGGAGTCTGGTAGCCAGAGGGGAACTACTTCTTAGATCCACCTTTACGAGAGAAGCACAATTGTTGTTGTTGTACACGTGGTTTGGAAGGGGCTCGAGTTTCTCGCTGTCGAAGATATGAAATTCCGTGAAATTGGTTGTGGGGAACCATCCTTCCGGAAGGGACTCCAGATTCTTACAGACACTTATTTTCAATCGACTGAGATTCCTGAGACCATTATTTTGCATAACATCTGGTAGGGTTTTGAGACGCTTACAACTCATGATCTTAATAGATTCAAGAGATGGACAATTGATCTTAATCCCCTCCTCTGCTATTAGTGACTTTAGCTCTTGACCCCGTATAACCGTCAGTTCTTTGAGAGCCAGCGGCAGCCCCATTCCGGCACTTAAGTATGCGAGTGATATACAAAAAGAAAGAAAGAGCTTCTCAAGATTATTCAGCAACGTCAAATCAGGTAGGGAAACCAGCCCATCACAGTGATCAATCCGCAGCTCTTTCAGGGTAGACGGCAAGACAGGCAAAGAGATGAGGCGTGGACACCCGGAGATGGAAAGCTTTTGAAGAGATTTCAGGTCATCTCCTTCTGCAAACAAGGAAATAAGTTTGGGGCAATCAGCAATATTGAGACTTCGGAGGGCAGGGAGACGGTGCTGTAGTCCCACCTCATTCTCCCACACATTTGTGAGTTCATTCAAACCATGGAGAGATAATTCTTGGAGTCCCGTCAGCCCGTGAAAGAACCAACTGGGAAGGCATGTGTGACCCAGAATATTTTCCACTTTCAAGGACGTCAACGAGCAAAAGAGGCTATGCCTTGAGTTGTCCAGTACTGGTTGATCACCGACTTGAAAACTACAGTTGGAGTCCGAGATTGAAACACTGTTTAGATGCATGGAGACGAGTGAATCAAAGTAAAACAAATTACTCACTTTATTCAGATCTCTAAGGCTTGGAACCCACACAACCACCAACCCCGGGCACTCCTCAATATCCAGCTCTATTAAACAAGGAAGATTTTTAGGCAACTCATGCGAAAGCTTGGGACACTTTTTAATGGAGAGCCTTGAGAGGCGACAAAATGCTTGAGATCCCTCCTCGACTCTAAAAGGAGTCCAGTTTTTCCATTCAGGCATGTCTTCAAAGGTTAAAATATTTAGAACTGGAAAAGGATTTGAACAACCAAACCCATAGAACTTATGTCCAACATTATCCACTGCCTTCATCCCTTGAATGTAAAGTTCTTTTAGTGAGGGTAAATGCCCCAAAGGTGGCAAGGAAGTGCATTTTTCACAATTTTGGAACTTCAAGCAGACCATCTTGGAGAACAAAGAATTCTCAATCCAATTTGGGAATGTAAGGCCACCATAACCCTTAATGAAAAGCTCTTTTAACTTCTTGTGAGGTTCTAGCATATCAAGCACTTTTGATTCAACACTTTCATTGCGAGAATTATCCCAGATGTTACTCCATTCCATCAATAGCACATCTAAGCCTTGTTTATCCTTCAAGTTTGCCTTCCTCGCATCTCGAGTATCGGCCACATTCTCCAATCCTGATATGCTAAGTGTCCCTCTAAGCTGAATCAAGTTGCCAAGCTCAGTTATCGTAGACCCATTGCCATTGCCAACAATAAAGTTTGATAAAGTTTGGAGAGTTGTCAATTTTCCCATTTTTTGTGGCATTTCTTGTAAGGAATCTGCACCAGTAAGGTTGAGATGACGCAAACTAATCAAGTCACTAGTGTTTTCAGGCAACATTTTGAGATTTTTACAGTCTCTCAAAATTAGAGTTTGTAGGTTGTAGAGAACGCCTATTGATTCCGGTAACATCAAAATCAAGGCACATGAAAGGTCAAGGTACCTCAAATGTTTCAAATTCCCAATCGAATTCGAAAGTTCACCTATTCGATATCTTTGCAAACTAAGCACACGTAAACGTCTAAGACCCGACAATAGACGGAGTGGAACGTCGCTAGTCAAGTAGCAATCTCTTTGATTTCTAGACCCACATGGTAAAAAAGTCCGCAATTTTTTGGCTTTATGAAAGGCCTCAAACTTCTTTATGCCATCGCGAAGGCCACGTGTGTAGGATGAATGTCGAGCCTTATTGATACTTTCATCTCCATCACTCTCTTTCAACTTATCCTCCAGCCTAAAACAAGTCTTTCTTGCAAGAAATTGAGCCAAATCATTAATGAGGTCATGCATAACAAAGAGTTCACTACTACGTGATGGTTGAAAAAATGACCTCGATAACAATTCTTGGAAGTACTCACACCCAAGATCTTCCATTTGCTTTTGTCCTTTTTTCTTCAGAATTAAGCCTTCTGCCATCCACAAGAAAACTAGTTCTTTCTCCTCAAACTCGTAATCCTTTGGCAATATGGAACAATATGCAAAACACTTCTTCAAATGTGAAGGGAGGTGATAGTAACTTAATCTCAAAGCCGGAAGGATATGACTTCTCTCTTCTGATAACTCCCATATTTTACTGTTCAACACTCCTTCCCATTCATACTCAGTCAATTTACATCGTAGGAGGCCGCCGAGTGTCCTGGCAGCCAAAGGCAAGCCTTTACAGTTTTTTATAATTTTTTGACCAATTGAAACCAAATTTGGATTTGCATCCATACTTCTATCCTCGAATGCATGTTGTGCAAACACTGACCAACAATCGTCCTCAGATAGTTCCTTTAGGAAGTGATATTTATTGGGTCCAGCCATCATAGATGCAACATCCCTAATGCGTGTTGTTACAATGACTTTACTTCCTAGGGCTCCATCATTGAAAGGGCTCTTTAAACTGCTCCAGTCAGTGTGGTTTTTGTTCCACACGTCATCAAGAACAATCAAGAACTTTTTCCCTGCCAAAGCCTTTTTTAGCTCATCTTGAAGTTGAGCCAAGGCTGTAAACTCGAACACCGTTTTAGTGACAAACTCAAGAATAGCTTTTGTCACTCCTACAATGTTGAACGCTTCTGATACACAGACCCATGCTTTCAACTCAAAATGTTCACCCACCATATCGTCGTTGTAGACCATCTGAGCAAGGGTGGTCTTGCCGACCCCACCCATACCCACAATTGGGACAACACCAACTTTGTTAGTACTACTAGACTGATCACTCATGAGCAACTCAATTATCGCCTTTTTATCTTTATCCCTACCATACAAACAAGGTTCAATTATCAAAGACGAAGTGGGTTGTCTTTGTGGAGCTTTACCAGACCCCCTTGCATCAATGTTTTTCAAACCAAGCCCCATTCTTCGATCAAAAAGGTCTTGCAACCTCTTAGTGATCTCATCCATCTCGGACCTCAATCTAAAATCAGACACTAGCGTGCTTGGATTGAAACTTGTGCAGCAATTAGGGATGAGTGCACGTACCTTGCTGGTGCTAGCTCGAGGCTCTTCCATCACCTTCCGTCGCAAAGCTTTGGTTGCAAACTCGTCCAGTACGTCATCCATATCATAACTCAAGTCTTCAAGATCGGAGAGCCACAAATTAACACCCCGATCCGTGATTTGTTTCTCCTCAGCATCTGCAACCACGGCCTGAACTTGTTCCAACATCCTCCTCCATTTCGTCAACCAAATATGAATTGGATCCTTACATGCAATGTTCCACAGATCGCCAGATGATAACTTCTCAAATAGCACATCAAGGAGAGCACCAAGAAATATTTCAGCCATTTTTTTTTTGCTCAGGGGAGAAGGATATTGTGTTGTATAGAGAAACCAATGGCTGCTATACTTGCGTGCTGACCACCACAGCCTGAATCTTGTTTTCCTTGTCCGTGACTCCACTTTACTTTTCTTACTTGCTCCTGCAAGTAGTGGTTGCACCAACTTGCATTTTACTATAAAGTATAAAATACCAATGAAAGAGAAGGAGACAACAAGCAATTAGAATCCAAACAAGGTAGGAAAGGAGAATACGCAAGTCCTATATATGTTACTTGAGAAGAGAAGCATAATGCAGGGCGCCATCTTCCTTGAAATTTCTCTCAATGGAGAGAGGAAGTTAATAAATGGAGTCTCCTATATATGTTAGTTGAGAACAATATGCTGAATCTGTAGCCATACCTGGAAGGACCATCTTTGCAACCGCTTAATAAAAATCTCCTTTTTCGCCGTTCAGAAGAAAAAGGAAGGACCGCTTGGGCGGATGAGCCCTGGCGTTTTAGGGATGGCAAAACTTCTTTATAGTGGTTATCTTGAAAATACTCATAAATTATTTAAGTTTATACAAGTTTGTCCATCCGCATTTTTTGTAATTCTAACACTTGCTCAGCTAATTTGTATTCGAAAATTTTAATTATTGTCTTCCTATGATTGTATGCATCGAAAAAATTTAACACTAAATATAGAGCCCATTTGTCAATCACCTAGCTTTGGAGATCAAATACGAAAAGCGAATAAGAGGAGGATATAATAGAAAGAGAGACTAATTAAAGAGTGCTGATTATATATTTGGTTTGGTTGGTAGTTTGCATGGGTCGGTAGATAAATTGGGAGGATGTTGAGAAAAGGTGAAAACCTTATTTGTTTACTCTTCAAAATTCATTTCAATACACAAGTTTGAAGGTGGGGAGGGACAAATGGATAATGGGCGAATGGGACTAATTATGGACAAGGTTGGAGTGGTCATAAATACTAAATAGTCCCTTTACCATAAATAGTCCCGCTCTAAATGGACTAATTTAGTCTCCGGATCAAACGGATGCGTGCGCCTATAGTTCCAACAGAGAGTCTGTCCAACCATATAGTCCGTCTAAAAAACAGTCACTTAATATTTTATTTTTTTGAATAAATTTGGATGCACCAGATCGATTGTATGCATCTACACTTTTACATGCAATATTTTTATAATTACATAAATTGAAATCTCAATAATCTTTTGTTATTGTTTTTGTGATATGTGACAAAGAAGACTTTTAATGGTCGCACACCTAAACTTGCAATTATGTGTCCGCCCTTGCAGCTACAAGGTTACTATATCCAAACCTCTTTCAAAATTTACGGCTACAAGGTTACAGGAGTAAATTCACTTAATCTCTTCCCAGTTATTGTGTCAAACACCAACTCAACCACCAACTCAAACAACTATCCAATCTCCAAGCCACACTATTCAATTCAACAATATAAGTAAAGAGTGATAAAACTAAAGAACACAAACACCGAGATATACGTGGAAACTACTTAGGGTCAAATACACCCTAAGCATAAAATCACGGCCTAATCTACTCAAATTTCCATAAATCAAAACGTTAGGCAAAAGACAAGAAGTTAGGAATTACCCAATTTACCTCAAGTTACACCTAACTCCACTTCTTGCCTAGCACCCCGTGCCCCTTCTTGATTCCATAGACTCCTCGAGCAACACCATCTCGATATCCACTCTAAAACGGCTCCGGTATCATCCAGCCATATAGATTCATAGGCATGAAAGTATGGATATTGAAAATGAAGATTTTTTTGTACAAAAGAATCAACCTAGAGAGAATACATGGATCATCAAAGTATTTCTCTAGATTGAACAAGGATGATTGAATACTAGATTCAATTCTTCCAAAATAAAAATGAAAGCACAAGAGTAAAAGAGATAATGCTTTCTCTCTCTAAAGTGAGCTCCCTAGAATAATGAAAAACAAGTTTATACATGACCAACCAAGGAAAAATCATAGAGTGCCCTACTAAAGCGCTCTTAGCACGCGCACATAGGCCTTAGTCTACAAAGGCACTACTAAGGCGCTCTTAACACGCGTGTAAGGGCCTTAGTCTAGTAAGGCGTTGCTAAGGCGCTACTAAGGCGCAAACTCCTAAAAGGCCTTGCACAAAATTTTCCTTCAAATAAAACAAGGCCAATAATATAAGGTTAGTGCATGCATGATATATTTTATAAAAGATTAAGACATTGAAAACCTTTAATGATGCATGGGAAAAAATTAAGCTAAATGCACATGAGATGCATAAACCTTTCCAAGCAAAATGCACGGCATGGCCTTTATGATCAACTCTTGAACCAACGGACGGAGTATCTAATTTAGACAAAATAAAATCACCTCCCAAACCCAAATGAAAAAAGAATAAATACAGACTCCAACGGTTTGTCGTATCTGGAAATCGCCAATTACATTAATAGTTGTGTCATTTGATTGTGATTAAGGTACGGTTGGGAATATAGGGAGAATTTTTCATAAGTCCACTATAGCACTTTCTAAACCCATTAAGTCCACTTTTAAATCTAAAACCCACTAAGTCCACTAACCTATTTCTAAGGATATAATAACACAGTTTAGTCTAATATACCCCTGTTTATCAAAAGAATTTTGCCCCGTTTTTATCAATTTCAAAAACATCAATTTGAAAATGATGTCAATCCCGAAAAATACTCCCCATT
>BPLS01025991.1:0-10907 GCA_019656275.1 Rhododendron kiyosumense
CGCCCCACCCCCTTTCATACCCCTAACTTCTCTCTACTAAATCCTCTCAAATCCTCACTAAAACTCCATAATCCTCCATCAAACTTCCAAGCTTCCAAGAAAAGGCAAGGAATTTCGAGGTTTCTGAGTCCAACCCCTGTCTACAAGGTGAACCCACTCTTTCTCTCTCTATACACGAAATTTCTCCATTTAAATTACTCTACATGGTTTCAAATCATCCATTTCCTTCCATTTGAACCCATGCATTGTATATTTTAACCCCACATTCGAAATCACCCATAAACCCTGTTTTGGAAAATCTGAAATTTTGGTAGTAATGGGAACTGAAATTGCATGGCTGTGTTACTGTCACGATTGAACTTAGAGGATGATGTTGATATGAACAATCTCAAGCACGTTGTGATCTGGTTGGCTGTCTGATTTCACCAGCATTTTCCTTGAGTTACTGGCTGTATTTCGGGTTGTTTGCTGTGTTGTTTTGTTACAAAATTTGGGGTGTTGTTCTGATTGATAGGGTACGTGGAAATGGTGAGAGAGAAAACGGTGGATGCAAAGCGAAAAGGCAAGGCTACGGTTTCTGCCTCTGGGCAGGCCGAGGAGTTGGTCAGGGAAATGGAAGAAGAGGAGGAAATGATTGCGAATCCGGAAAGAGGCCGCGCTAAGCGTAGGACGGCCGTTGAGGTGAGAGCAGCCAGCATTAAGAAATGGGAGGAGGGTCTACGAACTAGGGGGTTCAAGAATGAGCGGCATGTGGACGTGGACAACCTGGGTATTGAGAATCCTTTCGTTCGTCGCATCCAAGAACAAGGTTTGTCTTATTACCTTGCCCCAAACCCCGGTTATAACAAGGAATTGGTCATAGAATTCTATAAAAATATGAAAATGCCGTCCAAGGAGGACGAGGGGAGGGATGACGCTAAGATTGTTTCGAAAATCGGGAAGAATGCCATAGAGGTGACTTCGGGTTTCATTGCTCGGCTTTTGAATTACCGCCAACCCCCTGCCAATAGTGTGAATTACCCGGATGAGGAGTATGTGGTGGATGATTCCATAGTCCAAGAGTTATACAAGAATCCTAGAGATGCTAGCCTCCCGCATGTGCCTGGAAAATTTAAGGACGTTTACCGTCTTGTAAATCAACTGGTACACCACAATTTCAAACCTAGGGGGGCTGAAAACAAACCGGATATCCTCGAGGGGGGTTTGATTCATGCCTTCATGAACCCAAACGCGGTGTGTGACTGGGCAAAGTATATTTTTCATGAGATGATTGATTTCAAAGAAAAAGCCCCGGCCAATTCAAGGATGCCTTTTCCGTGCTTAGTGACTGCTATTTGTTTGGCTCAGAAAGTATCGCCATCTAAGTTTGTGGAACGTGAGCAGGTAAACCCAGGTGATATAAACAGTTCTATTCTCACTCGGAGCATTTCTCAGTCTCGACCTACCGCTGTTTCTACTCCACGCGGGGCATACCTGACTACTTTGCCACAAAAGGTGCCCGAGCGGCAGCTTGGAACAAGTTACTGTTTTGCCAAGGGGTGGCCATTATGGGATGTATGAAGAAAATCAAAAAGGAAACTCGGGACAATGCAAGAAGGCAGCGGAGGATTGATCACAAGTTGGATTGGGTTGTTGGTCGCGGAATGGGTCAAGCCAGTGAGCCATATGAGCCACCGCCAGTGGAGCCAGCTGAGGACAGTGATGATTTTGCCGGCGAAGAACCGGAGTTCGTGGATGATGAGTAGGGTTGGTGGAGCTTGTTGAAATCCCTATACTTGGTCGGGGTGCATGGTGGTTGACAGCCCACCTCTTATCCTTTTACTCCTTCGTTTTTAGTAGTTTAGTTGAACTCTAACGTTAGCTTCGCAAGTTTTTGTTGATGCCGGCATGTGGCTTTGACTCGGTAGTAGGAGTAGGTGGCGGTCAAGGGTAGTTTAACCTAGCTCGCATATGGCCGCCACTGTTTGGTGCTAACCGTTCTTTGATTAAACCTCGGTCAATATATGCTTTAAAGTCCTTAGTAGATCTTGAGTATGCCCGGATTCCTTTTTGATTTGTTGTGCGATAATTAACATTTTTGGTTTGTGGCATGCTTGTTGCAATTTAGTGTAAATTGTTTAGTTTAGGTTCCATTTTAATGGTGCTCTCCACTTAAAAGGGTTCGATGTTTCTTTTTTGTTCTTCGTGCCTGCTCCGAGCACCTTTTTGTGGGATATGGTTTCTTTTGCTACCATTGGTTATAACCTGATTTCTTTCGTTTTGAGCCTTGATACCCCTGTTGGATGCTTGTTTATACTTTGCTTGGCGCCTAGTTGTTCTCTAAATCCTTGGTTACGAGTTCTTGTTGCAATAATAAAGTTGTTTTAAACTCTTGCAAATAAGCTGTAGTTGAGTTTGTGCTAAGTAGCTTGTCGGAAGGATTGTGTGAATTTCTTTCTGTTGCTAGGGGCTAGCAACGCTCAAGTTGGGGGGTGTGATAAGCCCCTAAGATCGCTTGATCGTGGTGCTTAAGTCCGCTAATTGGTAGTCCTTTTGAGTCCTTCTTGTCGTTTCTGTTTACTTTTGCTTTTAAGGTTGTTTGTTGAGTGTTTCAGGCGAATCACCTTTAAATGGCGCATTTTGCTATTAAGCCAACTGTTCATTTGAACGCAAGTGTTTTGGCCCAGTGGAAGTATTGCCGAAATGATTCAAGCTTGAATGCAAGAGAGAGTTGGGCAAAGCTAAGGAGCCGTCGGGTGTCAAGTTTGGGAAGCCACCTTGAAGTCCTGGAGATAAGCCTCGCGTATCGATACGGATGATAGCCGTATCGATGCCATTTAAGTTCGTGGCAAGGCAGAGTGACGCGTATCGATACGGATTTATTAAGTATCGATACGCGTTAGCTACGTGGGACCGGCTCTTTTCAACTTAGTCGCTGGGTATCGATACTTTGTCTATTCTGTATCGATACTGTAGGCCTTCGGCCAGATATTTCTTGCTTTTTGGACTTTCCACTTTTGGTATGGTTGCCTTTATTAGTTTGCTTTTGAGATATTTTGTAGGGAGAAAAACTCCTTTTGTATATATAGGAGGTTCATCTCCCACTTCCAAAAAAAAGAGAGACATTAGATATTTAGGTGCTTTCTCCATTAATGCTCCTCTAAGCTTTTCTAGTTGTTATCTCTCAAGGACACCTTAAGGTATTTATGTTACGGTAATTTCTCGTTTATTAATGTTGTAGCCACGGGCTAGATCCTTTGTTAAATCAAGTTTGTTTTCGTTTCCATCGGCTAAATTCTATGTCTCGTTTTCATGTTTCGGTGTATGCTTTAAGTATGTGTGAGTAGTCGTTTGGCCAAGTCTCGGGATAATCTTTCCCGAGGACTTAGGTAGTTATTTGGTTCTCGAATCTTCGGGCTTTAACTCATGATTTACGGAATAGAGCTTAACTTGCATTTTCGGTCTAAGCAAGGGGTGTTGACTACTCGGTAAGCCGTTTGCCAAGCGGTCTTGGCAAATGGCTCGCCGAGGGCTCGTGGCCTCCTATGTATTCGATAAATTCGCCTAACAAGTTGGCTTGCCTCCGTTAAATTATATTTTTCTTGAAACGTAGTCTTCGACGCTAAATCTTCCGGGCGTGAGCACGCGGTCGTGACTCTCGCCCGAGTTATATTGAGAACCGGTAACGGCCTTAGTCAAGGGTTAGAAGATCCTCAGACTTGCCTCTTTAATCCAATCAAAGAGTTTGCGTAGTCTTTTGTCTTAGAAATTTTCATCGTTTCAAAGCTAAACCAAGTTGGCCGCCTTGAACGCCGTATTCCACCTTTAGCCTACAATCCATCTAAGCTATCTTTCGAATTCCCTGTGGTACGATCCCGGTCTTACCGGTTTACTATGCTACCGTCAATCTAGCCCTACGCTTGGGGTTTCTTTTCAACCTTATTTGAAGGCAAAGTTGAAGGCTAAGCATGCGCAGTGGATTAATAATAGGTAAAATCCACGATTTGATAATGAAATCAATTGCTAGATTAATAAATATTGAATTTTCCGTATTCAATTCCCTATATTCAATATGAAATATTGAATGGCCTAATTGAATGAGCAGGCTCCCCCTATTGAATTCTTGTATTCAATTAGAAGGCTCCTCCTCGATTATATAAGGAGTTCGGTTCTCTTGTTTCAATACACGAAAATCGAAAGCTTCTCTTTTACTCCTGCAATTGTTCTTCCTTTCAAGAGAGAGAGTATAGTCAGACTGCTTTCCACCATCTCTCCTAAAACTTGGTGGTAGTAAAGGTTTCAATTAAGTCTTTTTATGACATTCGATATCGCACTCGCAAGTCTATTTTTGGAGCGATCGCAGTGAGTGGCATTGTGTAACCAAATCCATGGGGCACTTCGGACCTAACAATCCCTCCCTCATGATGACTCCTAGCTGTGATACCACTTGTTAGGAATAGGCGCTTATCATCTTACCAAAAACTCGTTGGTAGTAGTAGTAAAGACATAACTCTATTTCCTTATACTACAGTGTAGCAGGTCCCAAGCGCCATAGTTCGACCCGCGTGGGCAGAATGCTGGCCCGCGACCAACAATCCCCCCCCCCCAACACTTGCCTACCTGCAAGCAGCATGCCATCCAAGGGAATCGAACTTGCGACCTTGGCTCTGATACCATATGTCGGACCACTTTCCACCATCTCTCCTAAAACCAATTGGTGGTAGGAAGGGTTTCAATTAAGTCTTTTATGGCATTCGATGTCGCACCCGCAAGTTTATTTTTAGAGCGGTCACAGGGAGTGGTATTGTATAACCAAATCTATGGGGGCACTTCGGGCCGAACAAGCATAGATACAAGTTCATTTGGCGGGCAGTCTATGGTGGCTGAGAAGTAACCGAGTCAACTATGGGAGACAAATACCGACACAATCTCCAACACCGGTGAGGTGGCGAATTTGTCTTAAGGGCACCATTTTATAAAACGGGTCTCGGTTTGCAACTTATTATTCCCTACTTAAATTTTACGTTTCATATTATGTAATTCCATTATTCATGTAATATTTTGTTCTATTGTAAATTTCCATAAATGAATAAACTTGATGTTTTCCGCTCTATTTTTTCCTACCAACCCATCATCTCCACCTTATAGGAACTACGAGATCACGTTACATACTCGTCATATGATGCAAGTCAGCCTTGACTGGGTGGTACATCAATGATCAATCTATAGAGACCCGTATTTTGAGGCCATTTTTTTTTCCTTGTAAACATATGGCCCATCGAGATAGACGGTGTGGATATTTGTTGTGACATATTCGTGGAAAGATATAAGGGTAATTGAATGAGTGGTGCATGTGTGAGTGTGTGGTATGAGAAGTAGAGGATTACTCCCCAACCTTTATTATTTCTCCAGAAGGAGAAAAAAAAAATTCCCATTCTCTCTTTCCCACTCTCAGCTGTCTCTTTCTCTCCTCCGAAAATTCCCTCATCTCTTCTCTGTTCACTTTCATCTACCTAGGGTCTGATTCTAGACAAGGCCCGAGAATTAAAGTTGTTATACGGAGCACTGATTTTCCGAATATCTAAGAAAATCTTGATTGGACCACGTGAGAGCTCAGTTGACTTGGTCAAAGGGTCGGATTTTGCTCAAAACCCATGAGGTAGGGTTTCTTACCCTTGTTATGCATTTAAACGGTGTTTATGCACCTAGATCGTGCCTTATTTCGTTGTTTGATATTGTTTCTATCGGACCGCTTATCCACCATCTCTCCTAAAACCAATTGGTGGCAGGAAGGGTTTCAATTAAGTTTTTTATGGCATTCGATATCGCACCCGCAAGTTTGTTTTTAGAACGTTCACAGGGAGTGGCATTGTGTAAACAAATCCATGGGGGCACTCCGGGCCCAACAATCCCTCCCTCACGATGACGCTCCCGCGACTCGAACCCATGACTTTTTGGCTCTGATACCACTTTGTTGGACAGCTTATCCACCATCTCTCCTAAAACCAATTGGTGGTAGGAAGGATTTCAATTAAGTCTTTTATGGCATTCGACATCGCACCCGCAAGTCTGTTTTTAGAACGTTCGCAAGGAGTGGCATTGTGTAACCAAATCCATGGGGGCACTCCGGGCCCAACAGTTTCTTCCATTTTCAAGAATCTACAAAATAGGGTCTTCGTTTTTGGGGTTTTACGCCTTCTTAAGCTCAGAATTGAATTTTGGTTCCTTCGTATGAAATAGAGTAGACTTAAAGCCCGTTCTAATGCCGTTGGAATCTAATGTCACTGGAATCACTTGAAACCATTGAGAATTGAATTAAGGGTGGATTTTAGAAAACTGGTCACGAATCTTTCACATGTTGTTCAACAGATTCGTGCTGCTTCTCTAAATGCCTGTTTAGCCTTATTTTGAGCGCGAATTTGACTAGGGTTTCTTCGCATCTTTCAAACTTCATTCAATCGCGCAACTTTTGGGATTGAAATTGCTCAAAAATATTAAGAACTCAATTTATAGAGATTTTTAGAAGATTGAACTGAAATCTGGAAATCTGGGCAGCGTTCAGAGCTATGTTTTTCATCATTTGCTATGGTTAAACGATGCTATTGGTTATGGGTCCTTATGGGTTTTAAAGATTGGTAAGTTGGTAAACTTTTGGCGTAAGAATCATTAAAAAATATTGAGTATGGAATTTTTAATGAATTGTCGAACACTGATTGCTCTCTAGGACAGTTTTTGTCCGTTGATTCTCGTTTGTCTGTTTTGACGCTCAATCACTTCTAACACCTTTTAAACATCGTTAAACCATCCCTAAACTTGACTAAATGAGTTTCAATGAGTTAATGATCGTTCAAATTCCTTTGATACCCGTTAAGCGTAATCTTAGTGTCATTGTAAATGGAATACGTGATGTAAGGTTGTTCAAGAGTACCGAAGGCTATGAGGGACATTGTGGGAAGTATAATTGGTAGACATGAGCTTTTCTAGTGATCTGAGTGGTAGCATAGTAATGCGTGCCGACATGATTTACTTATCTTTCAAACTCTTTTGGCGCTCGTTCCATGAGATCTAAGTATCAATATTAGCGAGTAGTATGTTATAGAGTTGCTATGGAGTCGGTACGATATTATGATGTACTAAGAGAAAAAGGCGTGTACTGATTTGTTAGTCGATGTTCTGTTATGATTGATCGTTTGGAATACATTGAAATGTGATTGTCAATGCATGTTTGACGTTTGATTGATGTGCTTTATTGTGTCATGAGATTAGAGAAGTGTTTGTTGAATAAGTTGTATGATTATTGGGATTCGAGTGGCTGTAATTGATAATTGAAATGAGGAAGTGATTGCGACGCAAGAGGTGGAAATGCAGACTGCAACGCAAGGGGTGGTAATGTAGAGACCCAAATAATGGTTGATGTTGACTGCAACGCAAGGGGTGTAAATGCATACTGCAATGCAAGAGGTGGAAATGCAGAGTGGTTGAGATTATGAGAAGTGTCGAAATAGTTGCGAATCTGTTGTGAGTACATTTGATTGATGTGACTTTAATAATATTTCTACATGACATGTACGTGAACGGTTAAGAATACTTAGAAGCTGTTTGGAACTCTTTGGCCAAACTCATGTTTCTCATGTTCACTTATCAAATTCTTTAACTCTTTGTGTATACTTCATCGCATTTTCATATAGCTTGAGTATAGATTTCTCTACCGAGTTAATGTAGCTCAATCTATCATTTTCAGGTACAAAGCAGGGGAGTTGGCATGGCGTGCATGTTGTGCTTGTTGACCATGACTTTGAAGGTATAAAATTAGCGATCATCTGCATCTGATTTTGAAAGTAATATTTGGAAAAATGATCATTGTAAACTGTATTACTATTTTGATATTTTGAAAACTTGGGGCCTCAAGTCAGGATTGTAATTTTGAAAATAATAGAAGATATGTCATTTGATATTATCGGTATTTTAGTAATGATTTATTTATTGGAAATAATTTTTTATTTATGTTAAAAATTTAAGGCGTGACACAATCTAATTGTTTCTCTTAGGAGTATGAGACAAAAGCTTAATTGTTTCACAATCTAATTGTTTCTTTTTCCTGTTTGGCTTTACTTCAAGTAGAGGTCAATGTGGCTTCAATTCCAAATCATCTTTGCTTGTGGTGGGTCATGAGTGAAGTTCCTCCATAAATTCAGATAATGGGTGCTTCTGTAGGAGATCAATTATTCACATCCGTGAACTGAAATTTTTGTTTTTATTTTTTTAAACCAATGTCCAAGTTCAAGTTTCCATAGCTCCTCATTGGGGCTAAACGTACTTCTAACACCATCCATATTATGCACGCCTAGATTTACCAAATAGTGGGATCCCTTATAGACAGTGGAGTAATATGGTATTGTGACTGAACAATACTCTTTGGTGGAAATGACGAGATATCATATCTGCATTTCTATTTTGTGTACCAGAAAAAATGAACCCGAAATTCTTTTTAAAAAGAAGGCGAGATCAACCGTCAGCCCTTTGGGCTGACTATTACTTTTTACTTTTGTACGTTTTCTGATAGAGTTCTGATAGGTGAAGGCTTTTCTCTTTAAATGACAAAAATAACCCTTCTTTCCTTTCCCTCGTTTTCCTTCCCTCATTTTCCCCCTTTCTCAGTTTTGGGGGAAGAATTACAGAGGTAACACCCATTGTTCCCGTTTTCCATTCCTTCCCTCCCTTTCTATTTAAATCGAAAGCTTCTGCTTCACATAGAAACTTCACAATGTAAACTTTACTAAACCCTGTTTTGTACGATTCTCTCGTGTTCTAGGTCATTTATCGCTCCACTGTAAGTACAAATTTTCTTTTGCTTAGATTTCCTTTGTGTTTAGTAGTATTATTTCCGTCCTGATCATTCAGTTGCTCTTTCTCCGTCTGTGTCTCTGTCTAGTTGCCGAGAAAAACCCCAACCAAAATAGAAACTACTTTTTCTTTTTTCTTTTTTGAGTTTTAGTTAGTTTTCGTCTTGAGTTTCAAGTAGTCAAATGTAGTTTTTCAGTTAGGTATAATTTGATTGTGACATTTTTTTTTTTGGGGTATGGATTTCTTGTGATTTCAAATTCTCTGACTTTTGTTTCTTTTCCTTCGTTTTCCTGCAACCAAATGGAACGCAGCATTCGTTGATTTTTGTTTTCCTACTTTTGTTTCGATTTCGGCTTGTAGAAGACAATGGTTGCTTGGTAGAATTCTCACGGCTTTTCCGTTTTTGATTGATTGATTCCGTTTGAAATTGTTGGGATCTACATTTATTTTGTTTTTGAAGATCTCAGTTCAATTTGAAAGACTTTTGCACAAAATGATGGCAGGAACATGGCTATTTGGATTAAACTCAAGTTGTAGATTTTTGCACAAATAATAGTTATATGGGTAGTTGGGAAGTAATTTTGTAAAGAAAGGTAAACTGTTTATGCAGATTGATGGTTATTTTGAATATCCAATTGTGAGTTTAATTTGATTATAATTTGCATTTTATATTTGTATGTGCCTTGCTATTGATGTTAGAAATGTGCAATTTTTGTATGGATTTAAAGCCTTGAATAGTTTAGTATAAGATTTGGTGAATTTTATGCATTTTGTGATTAGTTTTGAAAAACTCTCTTAAGGGCAAAAAGAAGTCAATAAATACAAAGAAAAATAAAGAATAAAAGTAAACCTCGAGGGGTTGGCCTAGTTTGTAAAATCTGAGACGTAAGGTTTGCTTCTTCCAAAGGTATCAGGCTCGAAATCTCACAAGGGCTATTAATTTTTTTGTGGTTAGTCCATACAGGGCGGTAGAATTAGGCCTCCGTAATTAGTTGAAATGCGCGTACGATAATATGGACACTTGAGTTATAAAAAAAAAAAAAAAGCAAAAAATAGCCGTGACTATTAGCCGTGGACTTGCAACAACAAAAAGTAAAAGTGAACAAATAAGGGCAAAGTTGTCATTTAAATAAAATAAAAAGTACATCTGACAATAAGGGAACAAAATGGGCTTTTAGTTCCTGTCCAACTTTCTTTCTTATGTGACATATGGATTTATATTATAAAATAATTGGTATTATTGTCAACCCAATGGGTTGATTATAGAGGGACCATAAAAGAAAATACATACCCAATCATTCACAAAATAAAGTGGAAACCATTTTTAAAAAGAAAATACATACTTTCTCTGTTCTAAATTGATGGTCCTGTTCGGTCTTCAATACAATTTTTAAATGTTAATATGTTTCAATCTTCTAAAATACTAATGCCTTTTTCTTTTCACAATTCAAAAAGAATTTTTTAAAAAATTTCCTCTAGATTCTCCCTATTTTCAACATTTCTCTCTCTATCTCTCTCCACTTATTAACCCTACTACTTTTCAAAAAAAATTTCAAACTCTAATCCAAACAAAGCATAACCAAGTCTAGGATGGAGTGGCGCCCAGGTTTGCTTCCAAGAATGAAGAGTGCAGGCTATAACATCCCTAATTTCTGGGGGAAATTTTTTTTTAATGAAGGAAAAATATCAAAAATTGATAAATTCTTTTAGCTAACCCTTGGTTTTGCTCGATAAATTATTTTTTCTTATCCTTCTTTATGTAATTCATCATTATAATAACTCTGATTTTTGGTAAATAAATTTTTTGTTAATTATTGAAAAATCCTTTTAATTACTTGGATTGTTTTTACAATTTCTTTTTAATTTTTCATAATTCGTCATAATTAAATTCTAGACTTATAAATTAAGTTTTCTTCATATAAAATTAACTACTCTTTTCCTAAGGATAAAGGGACTTATTTATACCCTTGCATATTTATTTGTGTCAAAATTAATTCATAAATTCATTTTGTTGGCTAGAAATCCTACCTTTTCTAGGATAATTTGATTCCAACCAATTAGTTAGCCAAACCAATTGGATTCTA